>CAUYRH010117525.1:0-85999 GCA_963574655.1 Perodicticus potto | reverse complement strand
TGGCCCGCTGAACAATGACAGCTGCAACCAAAAAATGGCCAGGTGTTGTGGTGGGCGCCTGTAGTCCCAGCTACTTGGGAGGTGGAGGCAAGAGACTCGCTTGAGCCCAGGAATTGGAGGTTGCTGTGAGCTGTGATGCCACAGCACTCTCTTCAGGGTGACAGCTTGTGGCTCTGTCTCAAAAAAAAAAAAAAAACAAAAGTAGAAGAAAGCAACTTACATATTTCTAGTTCCTTTGTCAAAGTAACTCTTTAGAAAAGCTAACATGTTGTCTTTTATTTATAATTGAGATATAACTGTACATATTTATAGAGTGCCATATAATGTTTAATACAAGTGTATACCGTACAATGACCCAATCGGGGTAATAAGCCTATCAATCACTCTAAACATTGATCATTTCTTTGTGGTAATAACATTCAAAATCCTTTCTTCTCGGAATCTTGAAATATATTATAATTTGCTATAGTCACTTACTGTGTAACAGAATGTCAGAACTTATTCTGTCTAACTCTAACTTTGTACCTGTTGACCAACCCTTTCTTTCCCTCTACATTTTCCAGCTTCTCATAGACAATGTTCTGCTCTTTATTTCCACGAGATCAACTTTTTGAGATTCCACATGAGTGGGATCACGTGGTACTTGTCTTCCCCATGGCTGGCTTATTTCACCTACCATGATGTCCTCCAGGTTCATCCATGGTGCCACAAATGACAGAATTTAATTCTGTTTTATGGCTGAACAGTATTCATTACACACTCATACCCCATATTTTCTTTACGTGTTCATCTGAAGATGGGCACTTGAAAAAGCTAAAATGATCTTTTTTGAAAAGACAGAGATATTTGTGGCAATAGTTAGCCTAGTATCCTCCTTATGGTTCCTACAAGTTTTTGGTTTTATAGACACAGGATATACTTTATCTTGTGTATTTTTTTTCATTCAGTGCTAGTAAAAAGCAGAAAAACTCAGCAGAGAACATGTGGAAAAACAGTTACTTATTTTTAAACTATATATAAGAGTCAAAGGAGAATTTATGGCACATATCTATATATATAACAATGTGAAAAAGTTATACATACCTTTACTAAACAATTTTTATGTCCAGGTACAGAGCCATTTACATAGATTATATTGTGCTTTGTGTTTATTCTCCATACCTAAAGAGTAAAAACCAAACTTTAAGAGTTAAACATTTGAGAATGTACTTGCATTAAAAGAATGTTACTAAAAGCTGAGGATGTAAGCAGCCTGTAAAGTAATAATCATATTAGCACTTCAAAATGATGAATAAAAATTGAAAAACTTCAAATCCTATGAAGTCACCACTTGTAATATAAGACTATCACAGATATATCTTAATGGAAGTGGTAGAAAGTTCATTTTAAATGGAAATATGAATGAATAAACAAGACCACTTAGATATGTTGGGCATCATTAAGAATAATAAGATGAAGTTCAACTTTATTTTATTTTTAGTTAGTACTAGCTTGCTGTAACTAGAAACTGGAGAAGCCACAACCTCACAGGTTCTAATTTCTAAAGTAAGTGAGCTAAGCAGATTGTCCTCTAACAGATCTGCATGTGGAGCAAAACCTTACGCAAATGGGAGAGAAATGACCGGTCAAGAAATGGTACTGAGAAAGTAAAATATTTGGAAAGGAAATCAAGTTCAACTCACGGCTCATATTTAATAATGGGTAAGTGTTAAATACTATAAAATTAAAATCTTATACACGTAGAAAAAGAAAAGGAAGACAAAGAGATGGTCTCTGGTAAGAAGAAAAGAAAAAAATTTCTAGATTTAATTATACAGAAGTTGAAAAACTTCTATTGGTCAAAATTCATTAATAAAATACATCTAAAATAGAGATAGGGGAACACACACCAAAATGTGTGATTATCTTTGGGTGTTGTTCTTTTTTTTTGAAACGGAGTCTCACTTGTCGTCCTGGGTAGAGCGCTATGTCATAGCTCACAGCAACCTCAAACTCTTGGGCTCAAGCGATCTTACCTCAGCCTCCCGAGTAGCTGGGACTACAGGCACCTGCCACAATGCCCAGCAATTTTTAGAGACAGGGTCTCACTCTTGCTCAGGTCGTCTCGAACACCTGAGCTCAACCAATCCACTTGCCTCGGCCTCCCAGAGTGTTAGGATTTCAGGCATGAGCCACTACACCTGGCCCAGATATCTTATAAGAGGCTTATTTTCTTCTTTGTATGAACATTAGTTGTTTGTTTTAATAAAAATATAATTATACAGTACCCATTATAGTACAACTCATTTTCACTTAGGTATCACATATATTTCTCAAATTTGTAGAAACTGAACTTAATTTCTTCCCCTTTAAATATATATTTGTAAAAATGGACGTATACCACAACCCTTTTTTAGTGCTATGTTTTCTGCTCTATTTTAACTGTCTTCTCTCCTTCTTACCCAAATCTACTGCTATCCACTCATACATCTGATATATAATTCAAGATGAGCTAGTATATAACCTCCTACTTTTCTCTGTGATCATATAATGGTACGGCCAACATACATATGCAGGGAGCTTTTGTTTATTCTTTTATAAAGAGAGAACTATACCTGATGCTCTGAATCTTATTTTTTTTTTTTTAATTTTTAAATTTTTTGCAGTTTTTGGCCGGGGCTGGGTTTGAACCCACCACCTCCAGCATATGGGGCTGGCGCCCTACTCCTTTGAGCCACAGGCACCGCCCTCTGAATCTTATTTTTTCATGCCAAAAAGAAAAAAAAAAAAATCTTGTGGAAATCTTACCATGTAAAATACGAGACCTAATTTTTTTCTTTTTAATGACTGTATTTTCCATATAGATGACTACTACTCCACTACTACCACTGTAACATACATACATACAAACACACACACATAATTCAAGTATCCTGTGCCCCTAGTAACTGTAAAGTCTATTAGAACAATCACATACAGAAACAGATTAAATACACGTTCTGGTACCTCTGCATGTAGATAATTTAACTGTTCCTAAGAATAACCACTCTAGAAACTTACCTTCAGTCCATATGCTGTCCTGTCTACGTTTCCCATTTTCCCAGGCATTTTAGTTCCAGGCCAGACTCTGGCAATATCCTAAATGAGATAACCAAAGTTAACAATTTTAAGTACTCTCAAATTAAAACACTACTGATCAAGCCCCAGTACAAACTCAGAGAAATTATTAAAATGTTTGCTAATTTCCTCCTGTTCTGCTGGGCCCCAGAAAAGATCTAAAAGTCAATTTGGACACATTTACTTCTAGAGGATTTCTTTTCCAAATTCGACTAGACTGGGCCTAGTCAAAAAATAATGACTAGAAAACAGAAAAAAACTCAGTAACAACATAGTAACTGACGAAATACTAGTTGAGATATGAAAGAGAAAAAAACATATACACACATCACAGCGTCACAAGAAATATATGGAATGACTGGCCTGTTTTCAACTAATCTTCTGTATTCACTGATGTAACAGATGCCCCACACTGCTGATGCTAGAATGGCCCTACCCGTCATTTTTGATGTTTTGATTTGCTTGAACAAAATGATTAAAGGAAAGAGGTAGTTATCAGAATTTTGAGTTTGGCTAGTCCAAGTTGTCTTTGATTCACATAAATCAAATAGCTTCACAAAGTCTCTGATTTTGGCTCTGACAATAGATAATACTTCTACATCTAAAGCAGCAAATCTGAATTACATCTAAAATAGGAAAGCTTCTCACAACACACAAATCCTTAGCACAGCAGTTCTCAATCTGTGGGTCATGACCCACAGGAACTGTATTAAAGGGCCGTGGCATTAGGAAGGTTGAGAACCAATGCCTTAGAATATAAACACTTTTCCATCATCCGCTCTCACATTAATAAGTGAAACTCCCAGTGGAAGTGGCTCATCACAGCATTAAGAATTGTTTAATATGTAACCAATATTGTTTAAAAGACAATCCTGAGTATTTCTTTTCCTTTGTGCCTTACATTTATTTTCCACATGCATGCGTACAACCAAGTGAATACATACTTATACTTAAATTCAAATGTAACACTATATGGTTCATTCTAATTTCCCCCCTTCATATTTTAATGCTCTTTTCCAATAGTGTGAAGCCTGTCTGCTGTTGTCAATATATATGCTTACCTGTTCAATACTACAATTTATAGAAAATTATTTTAGAATTCTAATACTACTGCAAATATTAAACTAGAACTCAACTTTAGTACAAAGTACATTTTAAATTTAGTCTTGAGATATCCAAATTATGGATGCTTCTCAACTGACGATGGAGGCCTGATAAACCCTGTGTAAGTTGAAAATATCATATGAAAATGCATTTAATAGACCTAACTTGCCAAATATCCTACCTTAGCTTAGCTACCTTATATGTGTTCCAAAAACTTACCACTAGCTATAATTCAGCAAAATCACTTAACACAGCCTATTTTATAACAAAGTGTTAAGTTATCTCATGTAATTTATTAAATACTGCATTGTGAGTGAAAAACAAAATGGTTGCATGGGTACTGGAAAGTAGTTTCTATGATAAATGCCTATTACTTTCATATCAATGTAAAGTTGTAAGTTGAAACATTGTAACTTGAGGACCACATTACTGTGTTCAGAAGTTGCTTTAGTTTTTTCTCTCCCTCTTTAGCATGGTTATGTTATTCATGTGAAAGAGTTGGATTCATTTACTAATTATAGTCCATTTTGGATTTTCCCCCTTATCTGTTTTTATTTTAAATATGTGAAACACTAACATGGTTCCAAAAGTAAAAAATGTAGCAAAAAAGTACACCTAAGGAAGTGTCACTCTTGTAATGCCTAAATTCTTCCATACTGTTTCCACCCATCCCTTACAGGTAAACAATCTCATTAATTTCTGGTTTATCTTTTTAGTCCTTTTTCTAAAAATAAGTAGAAAACATGTATATTTCCTAATGTCTTGCAAATCACTTCATTGTTTCATAGTGACCTTCTCATTGTTCTCTTCAGCTATATAGTATTCTATTGAGTAGATGTGCCACTCCTAGGCGTGGACATTTATGCTTACAATTATAAATAATATTGCAACGATTAAATGTTTATAAATGCATTTTTTGAGAGACTATCTTGAGTGGAAATTCCTAGAAGCAGGGTTGCTGCTCCAAAGGTAAATGCATGTGTAATTCTGTTAGATAATGCCACAATCCCCTTCATATTTTGTATTCCCATTAGTGATATAGGAGAGTGCTTGTTACCATTTCTTGCCAAAAGAGTGACAAAAATTAAACAGCTTTATGACACAATCTGCTAGGAGAGAAATTAGTATTTTAGAACAATTTTAATCTGTGTTTCTCCTGTTATGAGAAAAACAGAATGTATTATCAACCTTTAGAGACTATCTTGTATTACACTGAAGCACCAAAGATGAATAAAATTCCTCTAGCCTCCTTACGCTATGCCTTTGGAAGAATAGGACTAAATTAGCAATACAAAGAATCCTTTCTCCATTTCTTTTGCTCTTACTGTTCCTCTTTCCTTCTTTCTCCCTGTACTATGGTAATGTCCTTGATAATCTTCTTGGATCCTTTAAGGCTCCTCCTGGGAAGGAGTAAGTAGGGCCAGGTAGAATAGCACTATAACTCCTAATTTCTGCGTCAACTTCAGAGTACAGGACAGGAAACAGAAAGGAACGGGAAAGTAGGTCAAAAGGTATTGAGGACACTAGTCATTAAGTATGTGAGATATAAAAAGTCTGGCTCTGGAAAATAAGTGAGGCCAGAACCTACAAAAAGTGCGATAAGTACCTGGATCCACCTGGAATCAGATTAAATTTATGTGACTTGATCTCAAGGACAGACTGAGCACTGTATGTGCAGAAGATGAATATTTAGCATTAAAAAGAGCATCACTAGTTATACTCACGCCAGTTGCAATAGCTCCAGGCCTCCTGTGGGTTTTTGTTTGACCATGCGTAGCAGGCTGGCCTTTAAATCCCCATCTTTTCATGACGCCTTGAAAACCTTTACCAATCCTGAACAAAACAAACTTTAGAATTTACATAATGAACAGAGCATAAAATATTCCCAATTGTACACTTTCTTGATAGTACCTTAGAGTTTTAACAAAGCTTCTTATCTAAATAACTAGAAAAATCTACACAAGTAAAATTGCAAATGAACATTCCTTTATCTCTGTCCTGGTTTCCACCCTTTACAGGAGTCCAATTCTATACAAAATGATTAATTCAAGATTATAAGACAACAGCAAGCTAAGCACAGGGAGTTTTATCTAAACAGGGAATTTTATCACTGTAATCCTGTGAGGATGACACAGTAGAAAGTGGTAAAGTTTTAAAGTTCTACATCACTCATAATAGATATGGCATGCTGCCACTAAGATGGACCCCACCACCTGCTACTGATGCTCTTGCTCAGTCCCCTTTCCCTTGAGTCTGGGTGAACGTAGTACCACGATTCTAATGAATAAAATACAGCAAAAGTGACGAGACGTCACTTCTGAGATTTGGTTACAAAGAAACTTCAGCTTCCACTCTGGACTCCTCCATTTACTAGGCTCTGAAGGAAGCCAACTGCCATGGTGTAAGCTGTCCTACAGAGAGATGTGTTGCAGGGACGTCTCCGGCCAACAAATCAGAGTCCGGGGTCTATGAATGGCCATGTTAGTGCATGTGGAGGCAGACTGTCCCCAAATTGAACCCTGAGATAACTGCAGCCCTGGCTGATGCCTTCATTGCAGCTTTGTGAGAGACCCTAAGTCAGAGGCACTTAGGTAAATTGGACTGGGATTTCTGATCACGGAAAATGATGAGGTGATAAATGTCTGTTATTTTAAACTGTTAAGTTCAGGGTATTGTGTTAGGCAGCAATAGATACTGGTATAACAGAGGGCTAATATGTTTTAAAAAGTAATAATGCTTTAAATACTGAGCAAGTTGTTTTTTTTTTTTTTTTTTTTTTTTTTTTGAGACTGAGTCTCACTTTGTCACCCTCAGTAGAGTGCTATGGTGTTGTAGCTCACAGCAACCTCAAGCTCTTGGGCTCAAGTGATTCTCTTGACTCAGCCTCCCAAGTAGTTGGACTACAGGTGCCCACCACAACGCCTCGCTATTTTTAGAGACAAAGGTCTCGCTCTCGCTCAGTGTGGTCAGACAATCTACCTGCCTCGGCCTCCCAGAGTGCTGAACAAGTTTTATTTTAGAAGATACCATATGGATCTTGGTCTCAAAGTTCAACAAGAAGTGACTGGAGAAATAAAATCTAATAACCTAAAATCTCATTTTTAACTGAAATCACTCTATTTCAAATTCTATTAACTAAGAAATATTACATGATGCGGGTAAAAGCAAACCCTAAGGTTCCAGCATTAGTAAAGTTTGTCTCTGAAACTCAACCTTCTAGGTATAGAAGGTATGTACCTCTACATGACAAAGGCAATATATGGCAAACCTACAGCTAATATCATACTCAACATACTCAAGATCAGAAACAACACTAGGATGCCTACTTTTACCACTTCTATTCAACATAGTACTAGAAGTCTTAATGCAATTAGGCAAGAGGAAGAAACAAAGGCATTCAAATTAGAAAGGAATAAGTCAAATTGTCCTTATTTACAGATTAGATAATTTTATACACAGAAAATCCTAAGGACTCAAGCAAAAAACTGTTAGAATGTAAGTGCAGGATACAAAATTAACACACAAAAATCAGTGTTTCCAAAAACAAACAAACAAGCAAATTGGCTTGGTGCCTGTAGCTCAAGCGGCTGGGGCGCCAGACACATACACTGGAGCTGGAGGTTTGAATCCAGCCTGGGCCTGCCAAACAACAATAACTACAACCAAAAAATAGCCAGGCATTGTGGTGGGCGCCTGTAGTCCCAGATACTTAGGAGGTTGAGGCAAGAGAACTTAAGCCCAGGAGTTTGAGATTGCTGTGAGCTGTGACGCTACAGCATTCCACCCTGGGTAAAAGCTTGAGACTCTGTCTCAAAATAATAATAATAATAATAGTAATAAATTAATAAATCAGTGTTTCTACATGCTGAATAGTATTCTATCTCAAAAAGAAATCAAGAAACTTCCACCTAAAATAGCTATAGATATATAGAAAAACCATTAGGAATAAACTTAATAGAGATGGCATGTAGACACCAAGATGGAAAGAAACTGAAGAGGATATAAGTGGAAAGATATCTTATGTGCATGAAAGAAACTGAAGAGATACAAATAAGTGGAAAGATATCCTATGTGCATGAACTGGAATAATTAATATTGTTAAAATGGCCAAACCATCCAAAGTTACTTAGAGATTTAATGCAATTCTAGCAAAATAACAGTAATATTCTTTACAGAAGTAGAAAAAAAATTCTAGAATTCATATGGAACCACAAAAGAGCCTGAATAGCCAAGAAACCCTGAGCAAGAAGAACAAAGCTGAAGGCATGTATCGCATTAACATCACATCTAACTTCAAAACATACTGCAAAGCTATAGTAACCCAAACAGCATGATATTGGCACATAGAACAACAAACAGAATGGAGTCTGGAAATAAATCCATACATTTATGGTCAACTGATTTTCAGACAGGTGCTAAAATCACACACTGGGGAAAAGACAATCTCTTCAATAAATAATGCTTGAAAAATTGGATATCCATAGGGAGAAGAATGAGACTAACCCCCCACATCTCACCGTATACAAAAATCAACCAAAAATGGATTAAAGACTTAAATGTAAAACCCTAAACTATGAAACTACTAGAAGAAAACATAGGGGAAATGTTTCACAATATTGGGTTGGGCAAGGATTTCTTAAATAAGACCTCAAAAGCAGAGGCAACAAAAGCAAGGATAGACAAATGAAATTACATCACTAAAAAGTTTTTTGCAAAGCAACGGAAAGACTGAAGAGACAACCTACAGAATGGGAGAAAATACTTGCAAACTATCTGACAAAGGGTTAATATACAGAATATAAAAGAAATTTAAAAAACTCAACTTGGGCAGTGCCTATGGCTCAAGGAGTAGGGCGCTGGCCCCATACTGTAGATGGCGGGTTCAAACCCAGCCTCAGCCAACACAAACAAACAAAAAAACTCAACCGTAAAAAGCCTCAAATAACCTGATTAAAAATGGTCAAAGACTAGAAGAGACATTTCCCCAAAGAAGACATATAAATGGCCAACAGGTATATGAAAAAATGCTCAACATCACTAGTTACCAGGAAAATGCAAATCAAAACCCTTATGAGATACCATCTTATTCCAGTTAGAATGGCTACTATCAAAAAGTCAAAATACAAATGGCCAATAAACATAAGAAAAATGCTCAACATCATTAATCATCAGAGAAATGCAAATTAAAACCACAATGAGATACCATCTCACCTCATTGGAACAGCCATTATTAAAATGTCAAAAATACAGCAGATGTTGGCATGGATGTGGTGAAAAGGGAACGCTTATACACTGCTGGTAGGAATGCATTAAATTAGTATACCCTCTATGGAAAACAGTATAGAGATTCCTCAAAGAATTAAAAGAGCCTATCATTTGATTTAGCAATCCCATTACTGTATCTACCCAAAGGACCAGAGGTCATTACATCAAAGAGACACACACCCTTGTATGTTTATTGCAGTAAAATTCACAACTGCAAAGATATAGAATCAACCTAAGTGCCCATCACTTTTTAAGTGGATAAAGAAAATGTGGTGTGCATGTATATTGTATATATATCTACACTCCCCCATGGAATACTACTCAACTATAAAAAGGAATGAAATAATGTCTTTTGCCACAACCTAGATGGAACTAGAGACCGTTACCCTAAGTGAAGTATCTCAGGAATGGGAAAACAAATACTTAAAAGTAGAGGCAAAATGATGGTTTACACAAAGTTGTATATATAATGGACACTGGAAACAAAGAAAATGGGAGGGTGGGAAAGGGTTAAGGGATCAAAAGTTACCTATTGGGAACAATGTACACTATTCAGGTGACAGGTACACTAAAAGCCCTTACTTCACTACTATACAATTTACCCATGTTGCAAAAAACACTTGTGCCCCCAAATCTATTGGGAAGAAAAAAAAAGGACAAAAGAAAAAAAGTGTTGGTAAGGAAGTGGAGTAAAGGGACGACTTATGTAGTATTGGTGGGGATGTAAATTAGTACAGCCATTATGGAAAACAGTATGGAAGGGTGCCTCAAAAAGTTAAAAACAGAACCACTATATGATCCAACAATCCCACTGCCAGGTATGTATCCAAATGAAATGATATCAGTATGTTGAAGAGATGTACCTGCACTCGCACGTTTACTGAAGCAGTATTCACAATGGCCAAGATATGGAACCAACTTAAGTATCCAACAAAAGATGAATGAAACAGAAAATGTGGTACATAGTACAATGGAATATAATTCAGCCATTAAAACACATCCTATCGTTTGTGACAACGATAAGTCTGGAGGACATTTTCAAGTAACCTAAGCCAGGCACAGAAGAAAATACTGCATGATCTCACTCATGTGGAATCTAAAAATGTTTTCAGAAGTAGAGAATATAACAGTGGTCACCAGAGGTTAGGGAGAGAATAAGGACAGGGAGAAGTTGGTCAATGCGTAGAGTTACAATTAGATAGGAGTAAATTCTGATGTTCCATTGTACAAGAGGGTGACTGTGGCTAGCAGTAAAGAAGTTAGCTATTACTAATAGTGTACTGTTTAGGCCACTTACAAAAAGGACCAAAAGGAAAAGATTATGAAAACCATGTGATTTCCATAAGGACTTTGCTATGCACTTAACAAAAAATTATCAGAAAGCAATGAACTGAAGAAAGCCCAGATGGATAATACACTTCTTTTAGATAAATCAAGAATATAAAAACAATTATGATTAAGTACAGACCCTAACAGGTAAGTATTATCCAATCATAGGTCAAAAGTTATTTGTACTCCAATAATTTAAATGTACCTTACAACACCTCCTTTACATTAATCAAGAAAACACAAAACTTATGATGTGTACATGATTTTTTTCACCCTGAAAACACAAAATAAAAATTAAAATAATGCTTATTCCTGATCAAAGAACTAAAATGGCAATTTAACATAAACTGAATGAAAACAAAAAAAAAAAAAAAGAAAATGTTATCTAATTTTATAAAGAGATTAATATCTAAGAGGAGAACCTAAGATAATAAAATATTTCACTAAAATTATGCCTCAGAAATTTAACCAAATATTTTCACTTTACACTTAATTTTAGAGCATACCTGGAAAGTAAATAGCTTGGCAATTTAAAATTTAAAAAGGAAATACCTAAAGAGTCATTTGAACTTATGATATCATTTGGCAAATAACATATTAAAAAAAAAAAGGAGAGAGGGACTGGTAACACTCTAAAATGAACATGTTTTAAAAATACCACATTGTAACCCTAGCCATTCTTGGTAGAAAGTTTACTGGTACTTTCTAAGTTCTAAAACTGATTTATCTTTTAGTTAAAAAGAGAGAATGTGAGTTCATGTACCAATAAAACACATGCCAGGTAAATTACAGAAGATAATTTAGCTCATTTTAAGAGTAAATGATTATAAGATGAAAGTGGTATCCTGAAAGTGCTAATTATCTGTTGGTTAATTACAGATTGTTTTTCAATCCAGTTCCAGAATACATCATGTAGTTATGTTGTGTACAATGGAAACCTCTTCAAAAACCTTTAAACAATAGGATAAAACACAAATAACATGACAAATTATTGTCTGAATTCAGATTAGGGAGAATAAAGTGCACCTGTTGATCCATGGGTGGTGCAGGTTATTTATACTATTACTCCTCCTAGTTGTCATTCAGCTTGAGACAAAAGAAACGAACTTATCTATACTCAGCATACCCAGGCACCTTTCAAATATAAAATTTTTATAGGTCACATAAAATGAAATTGCCATTTTATCAAAAATAACATACAACACATAAATGGCTTCTATCCCTCAATCTTTTCCACTGCAATTTTTAATTAATGACAGTTCCCCAAAAATCAAACAAAAAAGCTCAAATCAGAAAGAACTCAATGTTTGACATATCTGAAAATTAAGAAAACATGAAAAATATATTTTACTTAGAACATTTATACTTGTTAAACCAAAAATCCACCCCAAAATCCAGAAGTATTATTTAATGTAGGAAATTTTCTTGCCCTTATTTTGTCAGTCCATTCCCTCTTAGTACACTTTCAGTGCCTGAAGGGTAGGGATTGTATATTACTTATCCTTTTGTGCCCAGCCTAGAGAAGTCAGAGTAAAATTTGTTACTGGCTACAACTGTGTAACAGGAAAAAAGAGGATTAGTTTCCTTTTTCTTCTCTAGCTTCCAAATGTTGTATAATGGGCATAGCCTTTAGTTTTAAAAGACAGTATACAGAAAAGGGGAGAAGCTTAAAGGAATGACTGTACGAATCCTACAGAAACGAATGCATGATTTAATGTTTCCTACTGCATTCTATAAATGTCTGGAGACTTCTATTATGGGAATTTCATTCTCTTGACTTATTGTGATAATACCCTAATGTTTACCAGCAGAGACACAGGTTTAAATATAAATTCATCATGTATTTCCTTATTTTGTGCGAAATGGCTTTTCATTACATAACTCTAGATGTATTTACATATGGGGACAAAACTAAACACCCACAGGGGGAAGAGTGAAGAGTGACTGAATACTTGCTTAAACCCATCCATTCTGTATCCTCTGAGAAGTTTCTCTAAAATTCCCATCCCGAGTCTCTCCCTCAATACTGGCTTGTCCTACCTCTTCCGCCTTCATACCCTCTTTCTTTTCCTTTTTGGGAAGCAAACTACTTCTCCACTCCTCCACCACGCACTCTCTGCAATCCACCCTCCTCTCCAAGTACTCTTTGGAACTCACTTTGAGGTTAATCCCCTAAGCTGAAATCTTAAAAAAGCTTTGCATTATGGAAGTTTTAATATATATTTAAGAGCAGAGAGATTAATACAATGTACTCTTAACGTATCTATCACCCAGAATTGAACACTTGGTGACTCGAGCCCTATTTTGTTTAATCTATTCCTCTCCTCTATTTCCACAATTTCAATAGATTATTCTGAAGCAATCTCCAGACAGCCTATCATTTTATTCACAAATATATTCAGTATAGCTCTCAAAAGATAAGGATGCTTTTAAAGAACAAAATCACAATATTATTATCCCCCCCCCCAAGAGTAATCCTGAATATCTGAATTGGTTCAGATTCCTATGGCATCTTTTAAGACAGAATCTCTCCACAAAATTTTCCTCTACTGCCCTCTTCTCTTGCCATTCTTTCCTCCCTACTTTCCTGCTTACCTAATAATCTTTGAGAAATCTCCTTCCTCTTGGTGTTACATGAAAAGATGATCTCAGAGTTCTGTCTCAGCTTCTCTTCTCTCTACAGTTTAAACCGAGGTTGACAGACTCTGGCCTGCATTAGCTATCTGTTCTCATGAATGGTTTTATGGGAATAGAGCTCCACATTCATTTACATATCACCTGTCTCTGCTTTTCTCTTAATGCTGTAGAGACACAATGGCAGAATAAGTAGTTCTTTTAAGGGCAGTGGAGATCACAATGCCCACAGACCAAAAACATTTACTACACGAGTATCTGGTTCTTTGAGAAAAAGTTTTTTTGACCCCTAAAGGTATTACTAAAAAGCTGGAATTCCACAACCCTGCCCTCTGGCAAGAATGCTGCCACCAGCCCATTCCACAGCGGTCCCAATCACATCTGGAAGGCCCCAGCCATTCAATTACAGTGTTTCAGAAACAGAAACCAAATATCTCCCTTTCTTCAAGCTATCTTTTCAACGCCACTAGAATGAAATTCTCAAGGTGATAATTTTATGACACGATTGTTTCCTGCTTTAAAAAACAAACACAGCAACAACACTACAATTTGAGATAGTTCCCTAGCAATATATATTTTTTTTGCAGTTTCTGGCCGGGGCCAGGTTTGAATCCGCCACCTCTGGCATATGGGGCTGGCGCCCTACTCCTTTGAGCCACAGGTGCCGCCCTCCCCAGTAATTTTTTTAGCTTAGAACACAACAGGTTTTTTACTACTGGATCCAACTTAACTTTCAAACACTGCCTACCACAAACCCTAGTTACAGCAAATTATTCAATGAATCCCTAAACAAGCCACTCTTTGATGCCTTTGCTCATTCTCTTCCCTCTGCCAACAACTTTCTTACTGCATTGTCTTTCTACCTTTGTCATGAAAAAAGAAGTGTTTATTGACAAGTGTTGTATTACCTGCAACCTATCTCAATCTCTTTATAAGTGAAATCAAAATCCGTACTGTAAGTAAAGGTTGTTCAATCAGAACCATTTCCAGTAAGTTTTCTTCCCCCTTTTTTCCTCAAGAGAATGTTGGAGTACTGCAGTTTATCCAGCCACTGATTAAGCTGGCTAAAGCTGGCACAAACTCCAAATTACTCTTGCATACACTGTCCCCCCTGCCTGGCCATGAGCCGAGTCAGGCAAGGTCTACTGGTATGCCTTCTAAATGAAGCTTTAACTTTCTCTCCTCGGTTGATTTCTGCCGTAGGAAGTTTAAGCAACTTGTACGCAGTTCTCAGAAAACCTTGACTTCTCTAAGAATGCTTCAAGGTCAGGTTATATTTTTATATTTAGTAAATAAAAATAGAAGTCGGGGTGAGAAGGTGAAGAAACCATTGATGTAAAATCAGCCTCTCTGTTATGGTTAAATATTACATTTGAATAAAAGTAAATGAAGACTCACCTGAGTTTCTAGTTAACATCAAGACTGGGCTACTACTTTATAAGACTGAATCAGCAAGAGCAGATTAGAGTTAAGATGAAATCTTTAACTATGAAAAAGTAGTTCTGAATATAAAGGCAAAAAGCCAAATTGACATCAAAAGAATTTCTTGTGGGATATAACTTAATTATCATGTGGCTATGCTTTAGATTCAAACTGTCAAATGCTTAGTTTTAAAATAAACAAACAAATGTCAATAAGCAAAAGAGTATTTTTGCCAAAATAAATTACATGCATATAAAAGGCTTATTAATTAATTCACTATAGGGCCAGGTACAGTGGCTCACGCCTGTAATCCTAGCTCTCTGGGAGGCCAAGGCAGGTGTACTGCCCTGAGCTCTTGAGTTCGAGACCAAACTAAGCTAGAGTCCTCAGTTCTAAAATAGCCGGGAGTTGTGGTGGGCATCTGTAGTCCCAGCTACTTGGGAGGCTGATGCAGAAAATCACTTGAGCCCAAGAGTTTGAGGTTGCTGTGAGCTGTGATCCCAGAGCACTCTACCGAGAGAGACAAATTGAGGCTGTCTCAAAAAAAAAAAAATTAATTAATTAATTAAATTCACTGTATCTTCCTCAGAATTAGCTTTTAGCTCTTGATAAACTAATATGACACAAAATCTCCACCCAGATGTTTTCAATTTATTTTCACTTCCACACATTTCAAAGGTATAGCATCTCTACTGAAGTTTCCTATAAAGTTTGAGTTAATTTCTACCAAATTCAGTATTGTTGTTTAACCCTACTTATCAGTGATAATAGCACTTGAACCCACAAGTAAGTCATGATGGAATTTTCCAGTTGTTTTTTTTTCCATTCACATATAGTTAGAAGCTGGCATGGAGTGTCTGTACAGTGGTAACTCTCTAGGACAAGTTCCTGACAATGTCACCTGAAATGAAGGTATATGGTTTCTGTATAAAAACCATAGTCCTCCCATCAATATCTGGGAACACTGTTATTAACAAGAGAATACTAAGAGTGTGTTGCATATAGCTTTTCTGACAGCAAATCTAGCTCATTCAATAGTATAAATAGCTAAATGTGCACTGATTTCTTCAATTTCCTAGCTGTCCTAAAATACCACATACGGTGTCCCAAGTGTAGTTTGTTTTCGAAAAGGAAAACTTAAATAACCAATTGTGCAACAGCATCAAAGGACATAAGTTTCCTAAAGGTCTTCAGCCTTGTAACATTTTCCAGTAGAAGACCACACTGTCACATGCTGTGAATCTACTGTCATATATTATTTCTTCATTAGTATAGATAAGAGTAAGTTATGTGACTTGGACAACTGAGAGATTACTTTTTGGAAACAGAGTTTTTAAAATTTAAAGAAACTTTAGAAACCACTTATCCCTACACCCTTATGTTTAAGATAATAAAATCTAATCCAGACAAGTTAAGCCGCTTGCCCAAGGTCAAATCCAGGGCAAATGGAAGCTCTGGCTATGCCTTCAACCCACGTCATACTGCTGGCTCTCAAGAGTAGATTATAGGAGAGGAAAATGTGAAAATATCTAAGCATATCATAGATGCATGAAGCCACATCAAGGGCATCCCCATTAAATTCTAGATGTACAAGATAGTATGTGATCTTAAATTATGTATTTTGTAAAGCTGCTACTTTGCTATGTAAAATATAGACTAAAGGCAAAACTTAAAAAATACCAGAATTAAATTTCTAATGACTTCACATTTTCCACACATTTCAAAAATATTCCTTATTAAAGAAAACATACATCATTCCTTTTGAAATTTAAACAAATTAAAAAGCAGCAATATCAACAACAGTGATAGCCATTACTCCTGAACATTATGTGCCAGGCCTTGAGTCAAGAGTGTTCCAGGCATTATCTGATTCAATTGTTCTAACACAGCTATGCACAAAGAGTTTAAGAAAGCTGTCTAGGTTACAGAGCTACTGAGAAAGCCATGCTTTTAGCTTCTACCTTTGATAGCCTTAATTTTGCTGACCTTGGGTTAAAAAAAATGCTGCTTTGTAGAGTTAAAAAGGGAGGAAATTATAGATGACTACTATGAAAAAATTTTAACGCAATAAAACAACTGAATATAACCCCAGAATACCACCTCCAAATAGATGTTTACCTTCACTAATTTAACAGAGATGTTTTTAACAGAGATTTCCCTGTGTCGTCTAATCACTCATTTTAAAAATTGTTTCACTAATATACTTGAAAATGGACTGCTTTGAGTAACTAGCAAACAAAGTTAAATATTAAAAATGAAACAAAACTGAAAATGTATAGGACTGGACAGTGACTATATGTTGGAGGCATACCCTGTTTCCTTTCCAGGAGAATAAGCCAGTGGGAAGGGTTTCTGATGGTGTGCGTACCATTCACTTAACAGTGTAACGACCAGGCATAGAGCCCAGAGTCTTTACTCTTTTAAGAACCCACCCAGTTTTTTAACCATCTTTAAGACTTTACACATTTGATACTCTAACAAAAGAGCCCAAACTAATTGAATCTCAGTAATGGTGCTCTATTAATTACCTAATCTCCCTCACCCCACATCCCTTAATTTTTACTACCAATGGTAACATTATAAAGATAAGTGCCTATTTTTCTATTTTGAGACCAACGGGCAAGGAGAATTTAAAGGGCACTGACAACTTTCAAGTAATAAGATGCCTTAAATTGCTACTGAACTAATACAATTATGCCTAATAATATATGGGCTGTTTTAATTAGTACTGACTTGTAGATAAGAATTTAGATTATCTTTCTTCCAAAAAGAAAAAAAAAAATTCTTTTAAGTACCTGAAGTCTTCTGACTTCAAATATGGACTTTCAAATTTAAATTCATTCAATCATTCACTCATTCCAGACAACCAGGAGAAAAAAAAACTACTTCAGTCATGCTACTGTCAAGTATTCCAAGTTCACTAAGATACCTGGCAGGAAAGTGCCCACCATGCCCACTGTTACGGATGCACCTCCATCATCTCTATCCTTGAGTTCCCTAAGAAAGAGACCTAATATTTCCTCCTAAACACAGCAGAAAGCATTTTTAGTTTTCTTTCTTTTTGTTCTTTGTTTCATTCTTTTCTCAAGTTTTTTTTTAAACTACAGATTATATAATAATAACTGCTGGGATTCAGCAGGAAAAAAAAAAAGGGCTAACCATCCTATGCTGAGGACAGAATCAATGGCCATACCTCATCTCGTCCACTGTTTATATTCATACATCATCTATAGCTATTTCCTACTTAATATTGAGACCAAACCATCACCTCTTAGAAGTTACAATGTAATATGATTACTAGAACAGACGAAGAATATAAACTTTAAAAATGTGCTAGGGTACGGAGAAGAGACATGTTAGTTTAAAATTTTTATTAAGACTGAATTACATGAAATTGCCATATTTCAAAGACTGGACTTTATTACATATTAACATAATGAAACTGTGTAAAACTATTCTGATAGATGGTTTTATGTATTTAGATATAAAAATCTTTCCCATACAATCTAAAAAGAATTTGTATTCTTACAACCTTCAGATAAAAAAAAGCTATTTCTGGTATAAAAGTAAATGTTAAAAGAACTGTGGTAAGTAAATATTCACCTCACACCCTAAACTGATGCTGATAAACTTACCTATTTATGTAGAAAATTATAATCTAATTTGGTACACATAAAAACAATGTAGCTTTCCTGTAAAGCAGATTTCCTATTGCAACTGCTAAAGACGGAATATAAAAAAATTGAAGGATGTTTTCAAAAGAGGCTGTTATTCTTGGTTACTGCTCACTTTTTAGAAAATGTCTACAATTTTACTGCTAAGGTACGTAGATTCTATTAACACTGTATTTTTGTAAAGTAGACAGTGTTTTTTCTTTTAAACATTTTCTTAGTTATTTCTAAAGTATGTTTAACTTCACAATTAAAACTGAATGTGGGCTCGGCGCCTGTGGCTCAGCAGGCTAAGGCGCCAGCCACGTACACCTGAGCTGGTGGGTTCGAATCCAGCTCAGGCCCGCCAAACAACAATGAAGGCTGCAACCAAAAAATGGCTGGGCGTTGTGGTGGGCGCCTGCAGTCCCAGCTACTTGGGAGGTGGAGGCAAGAGACTCACTTGAGCCCAGGAATTGGAGGTTGCTGTGAGCTGTGATGCCACAGCACTCTATCCAGGGTGACAGCTTGAGGCTCTGTCTCATAAAAAAAAACAAAAACAAAACTGAATGTGTAAGGTAAAAAAAATTTGAAATATACTATAAGACATGTATAGATTAACAATTAAAATGTAATTATTCTAACGAGAAATATGAAATTAGAGATTAATTTGAGATTTTTTTTTCTAATGGAAAGAAAATAATGAAGCCAAATTACTAAACATAATCAATTTTCAGTTGTATGCTAACTAAAAACAGCACCATTTTTATTGGCAATGCTATTTTAATTGCATCCATTAAATCTACTTGCTTTAAAACAGATGTCTACATGTTATAACTCAATCAAGGTTATGGAATGAAACGGAGTCCCAATTCTGTGCTGGGTAGAGCGGTAGGGAGGAAAAGCTGTTTAATCTGATGAGCTCCTAATTTCTAGTCCAATGGTTCTCAAAGTATGTCCCTAGAGCAACAGCATCTGTATCACTTGGGAACTTGTTAGAAATACAAATTCTCAAGTACTACCTCAGACCTAGAGAATCAGAAGCTCTGTGGTTGGGGCCTGCCAATTGGTTTTACAAACCCTGCAGGAGATTCTACAGCATACTCAAACATCAGAGTCGCTGCTACAGCCTATGAATCCATGTCCTGTCATGACTGCCTTAACCAGGTCACTGCACTGGTTTTTTCCTCTAGTATTTGCCCTTGCAACAGGATTAATAATCAAGAAGATGAAGCCCAGAAGTTTCAACATTTTAAAATAGAGGATGAAAATGGAGGAAAAGGAAAACAAATCTCCCGCAGAGAGACAGTGGTACAGGACCGAGAGGACTCAGAGCCAATACCTAGCTAGAAAATGGTGGTCTCATTTATAGCTAATGGAGAAAAGAACATTCTCATTGGCTGCAAAGGACTTAAATTCCAAGCAAGTGGAACTGCCTCCAAAACGAGAATTATCAGGGAAAGGAGACAGAAGAGTTTAAAAAGGAAAAAGAAAAGGAAATGCGTGCACATGCATGCGTGTGTACATACGTCACAACACAAGGAAGTCAGCGGCCAAAAGCAGCAGCAACAGCAACGAGGACTACATGCTGCTAAGAACCCAATGCTCCCCTCGGAGGAAATTCAAAACAGCTTTACACGATAAGGACAAAGAGTCCTATAAATTTACAAGCACTTAAAAGTGTCTTACGGTCATAATTACATGCAGCTACAAGAGCCATACTCATTGTAACATTTAGCAAAAGGTCAAATAAGGTCCAATTCATTCTGATCAAGTAACACCACATGAAGATATGCACACCAGAATACAGTGCACACACAAGGGTAACACCCTCCCCACTGTTCCATGGTAAAAGGTCAGCAGTGGTGATCTTCTCAAATGGAAGTCCTCCCCTCTTCTCCAGAGTTGACTATCATTACTTTATATCCCAGGGCAAGTAATTCTTTTTGTTTTGTTAGGTCATGATCCTAGAAAACAAGATTGTGTAAAACCCATGTGCCAGCATAGCTGAACAGATGGGAAACCCAAGTAAAAGAGCATAGCTGGCACATGGGTTTTACACAATCTCGTTTTCTAGGAACACGACCTAACAAAACCAAAAAATCTTCCCCTTTCACCTTATACTAACAAGAAGGCTGAGGTCTTAAAAATCACTTTTATGAAGAAGCCAAGGAAAACAAACAGCAGCATATGAGATAAAAGCATTTACTGAATATAGGCATTTGAAAAGCTAGGCTCTAACCTAGTCAGAAGTCCTGTCCCAAGGCCTCTGCTAACAAAACCTAGGACTTGCATAGCTTCTGAGAATACTGTATATATTCTTATAAAATAGATAATGGAATTCATTCAATATTAACCATGTGTAAATTAACAGAGTTATTGAGGTTATTTTATTATGTATAATAATTGAGAAGTTAAAAAGTAAAAGAGTATGATTCACAACACGCACACTTCATCAACTAACCAAACAAAAGATTTAGAGCTCCAATATTTTGAGTTCTTCACAAAAGAAAGCAAAATAAACAGTTACCAAGAAACAAGGAATTTTGGAGACCTTAGTAACCCGGAACAAATCCTTGACAATCAGAAATCAGGTGGAGAAAAAAGGGCCAGGTTCTTAATCTCTCTTATAAAGAGGACCCACTCTACTATCAATCCATTCCACTTCATTTTTAAATAGGTAAACAAAGGTATTAATGCATCTAACAGCTTTTGTATGGCCTATTATTTGAAACTGGGTAGAAACATGGAATGTATCTGACTGCATGAAGGAAAGTGATGCTGGCACTCATCTGGTTTCCTTGAAGAGAAGCTGCTGTGGCTCACTCACTATGATCATAAGACCATCCCCCAATATCTGTGGACAAATGTTTATTTTTCAAAGAGCTACCAGTCAGAATAATCCATGCATACAATGTCATGTGACCAAAAAGGAGAAAACTGAGGCACAAAGAGAAATGAAATTATCACCTATTTTGGAAGAACTACAGGAATGGAAAATTGCTGATAACTGGAATTTTGTTTAGTTTAGGTCATGTGTATCCCAACAACCTACAATGAAGAGTTTCTATATCAACATATATAAGGGCTTGCTTACTTCATTTTACAGTGAGGTGACTTAGAGTAAGTTTTAAATAATTATTTCCCAAAGATCTAAATGTCTCCATCAAACTTTATCTTTGGTCTTTTAAACTTTTGTCTTCGGTCTTCAAAAGAGAAGTAGGGCCAATTCACAAAGTATCTAAGGAAAGTGACTTTTCTCTCAGCTTCATTTCAAGAAGCACATATCTCAGTTTAATAGCTGTAACCTGATGTGAACTCTTCACATACAACTAATTTAGTGCAATTAATTTTAAAACCAGTACAGTTAGTAACTGCATTTATCCTTTATTCACTGACTTGAAAGACTGTTCCTCCTTCACTCACTCTGTTCTGAATAGATGGGAAACACAAGTAAAAGAGAACCTGTTAAGAGGACCTACGTTTTGGCTGTGACGTCCACATACTGTCCTGGACGAAAGTGAGCAGCATAAAGAGGAGTGCCTTGATGAAAAATAAAAAACAAAAAAATCAATATGAAATCTGTCAGCATGGAAGCAACTTTATTAAACTGAATTATATCCAGGACGGCTTCTAGCTATCAGATTTCACAACTAGTAGATTTCTCTCTGTAATTATAAACATTCGAACAATGAAAATTATTCAACAAATATGTCTTTTAACTGACCATGCATGAGCTGAAGAACAATGTGGCCCAGTATGGTGCACATGCTGCTAGAGTAGCTTCCAGACCACACCTGCCTGGTGGATTGGTGCCTTCGTAAACACCAAGTGGTGTTGGTTGAAATAAGTGACTCTAGTGACTTGTGGTAAATACACAAGTCTGATGATTCTGGTTGTTTTGGTGAATAATCATCTACTGAATTAAGATATATTTCCTACTTCACATAAGGAAAACAAAAACAAGAGAATAACTAAAAATATTGGGTCTTGACTCAATATTTATATTTATGAGAAATAGGAAATTTAATTACTTGAACCCAAGTCTCTCATTTGCGGGGTAATGATTATCGTATGTATGATATCCATGTAAAGCCCATGCAATATCAGATTTTTAGTGAACTAGTCATTTCACCAATATAATATAGATCTCCTCGCATGTGTGTAGATACTTGGAAAAGTAAAAAAAGCTGCTATAGATACCTTTAATTTTACGCAGAAACGTTTATAAAACTAGTTGTATGTAAATAAAACCCTTACTTTAAATGGACTTTTAAATGGATTTTGGAAACATGTTTTTTTACTTTTTTTGTTTTTTAGATTAGGTCTCACTGTCATGGAGGCTGGAGTGCAGTGGCATGATCATAGCTCACTGCAACCTCTAATTCCTGGGTTCAAGGGATCCTCATGACTCAGCCTAATAGCTAGGACTACAGGTACACACCACCATACATGGCTAATTTTTAAAGTTATTTTATAAAGACTGGGTCTTACTATGCTGCCAAACTTGTCTCAAACTCCTGGCCTCAAGCGATCTGCCTGCCTCAACTCCCAAAGTGCTGGGATTATAGGCATGAGCAAAATGTTATTGAAAAGAATTAAAAATTCTGTGATAAATCAAAGCCCTTCAAAATGTTTCATTTACATAAATTTGGAGTTAACATTTATAAGAACCATTTGGCAATTAATTGACAAACATTTATAAGCATTCAGAAATATGTACAGCTAGAAATGCAAAGTATAAGACATGGCCTCTGATCTCAAGAAATGTATTATCTTGGTAAGGAACCAATATTAATATCATCAAATAAAAACTAATTAATTGATTAATTAATTTATTTATTTATAGTTAGACTCTTGTTTAGATACAAGAACTTGAGAAAACAAGTAAACAGCAGAGTGACCAACCCTGGAATCTCGAAGCAAAAATTCTTATTTAAAAATTTCAAAATATCGGCTTGGTGCCTGTGGCTCAACGGGCTAAGGCACCAGCCACGTACACCTGAGTTGGCGTTTCGAATCCAGCCCGGGCCCACCAAACAACGATGGCTGCAACCAAAAAGTGGCTGGGCGTTGTGTCGGGTGCCTGTAGTCCCATCTACTTGGGAGGCAGAGGCAAGAGACTCGCTTGAGCCCAGGAATTGGAGGTTGCTGTGAGCTGTGATGCCACAGCACTCAATCCAGGGTGACAGCTTGAGGCTCTGTTGCAAAAAAGAAAAAAAAATTTCAAAATATTTTACTTAATCCTTGGAATGTCAAATAGTAAGACCTGGCATATGATTATATTGGTTCATGTAGTTCACAAAATATAACATTTTAATGTCTTTGAAGCTCAGAGAATAAAGACACAGTAGAGTGTTTTAAGATTTGGCATTTTAAATTCTGAACTGAATTTCTTGTTGTAAAGTGCAGTTGCAATAGGCATCTATTAATTGAGACTTCCTATAAGCTAAAATTAAAAGTATGTTTTGAAATCTGAATTTTCTCAAGTTTTTCTACCTAAACAAGAGTCTAACTATTCTTCACTTAATAGAATGCCAGCCTGCAAATAGTGAATCTCAAAATTTTAAAGTTAGTGTATTTCTTTAGAAAAATACACTATAGAATGCCAGCCTGCAAATAGTGAATCTCAAAATTTTAAAGTTAGTGTATTTCTTTAGAAAAATACACTAACTTCTTTTCAAATGTGGAAATCTCTTTACATTAAAAACAAAAGTGTTCCTCCCTCTCTTAAGGAAAACAAAGAGTTCTCTACAGCTTTTTCCACTTAAAAAGACTTGTTTGTTCCTAGTGATTAAATCAGATACGGTTTTATATTTAAAAATAAGTGTTTAGGGCTTTGTATTTTAGAGTCAGCTTTATTGAAGGGGCTGGCATTAAGCAAATCACATATTTGGGTATTTTTACCTCCCTCCTCTCCCCGACCTCAGATTACCTGGCTTAATTACAGCATTATCTGTTACATGAAAGATTTTAACTTTCTGTTTTGGCGGTAATCCAAGTTCTTGGTAAAATTCCAAAATAGATGGAGGTTTCTAGAGGAAAAAAAGTACATGTAAGTGATACATTAAAAAACAAAGGAGGAGTTGAATGCACATAAATCTAAATCAAATTACTAACACCCCAGAAATCACAGCACACTCAATTCACCTACTGAATAAAGATCACCTAATTCCCCTTACTTAAAAGAGGTGAGGTTTATATCTATAATCCATTACAACTGCATGAACAAATAAGATCCAACCATGTACGTAGTATTTCAAATATGTTACACTGGGAAAGAAAGATGTTTGCTCTGAAGGAAAAGCAGTAAGAGTTGTACTCATGTTCAAACTCTGACTGGGAACTGTATCAAGAGTCCAACCCCATGAAACCCATTCTCTGCCTCCTCTGCACTTACTTCTAAAGCCAAGTGGAAGAAAGCGTGATGGGTCATAATTAAATGTTATGACTACAAACTTCAAAGGGAGTCCCAAATGTGGCCTGGCCAACTTACATTTCTCCAGTTAAATCCTTTTCACACTATCCAAGGCAACTACATCATACCCTCTTTAAAAACCTTCGGCACTGCTTACTCCGCTTCCCTCTGAGCTGATCAAATAGAAAAATCAAGAGAATTCCATGATCTCATGACCAAATCAATCAAACTGTCTATAACCAGCATTCATATACTGTTATACTCAAATCAAATTCAAGGTTACACAGCAGATGGGAAGCTTTTAGAAATTGCTAAAGACAAGGCTCTCTGCTTAGAGATTATAATCTCACTAGTCTAGGGTGAGACCCAAGTATTAGCATTTTTTTTTAATTGTCTCATGATTCCAATGGTCAAACTGGGACTGGGAATCACATTGACAGATGAACCATCCCAGCTCTTAGTAAAAGCCCTGATTCCCACTTGTCTCTCACCTATTCAAAGGCCTTCCTCCTACAACTGTCCCCCATTCTTTTCAAAATCATCAATCTCTATCCTTTTGCTGGAACCTTCCTATCAATATAAGAACATGTGACATTGAGTCACATATTAAAACAAAACTTTTCCTTGATCTCCAAATTCTTTAGCTAAATTTTCTGCTTTCCCTTATAGCAAAGCTCCTTGAAAGACTTGCTGAGTATATTTTCTCTCTTCCCATTCCCTGTATCCACTTTAATCAGGCACTTTTAGCTTCTACCATTTAGTGGAAAGTACTTGTTAAAATCATCAATGTTCTCTAATTGTCAAAAATACTAGTCAATATTCATTTGCTTGGATCTGTCAGCAATGCCTGAGATATACGACCACTTTTTCCTTGAAAGACTTTCAACTGGCTTCCAGTACTACTCTTGCAACTTTTCCAAACTGTACTCTGCCAACTCATTATCTCCACTTCAGTGCCACACAGCAGCTCAAGCTTAACATGTCTAAAGTGAACTCAACTCCCCGTCCCTCTCAAACTTGCTCTCCCTTGGCCTCCAAATCCCAACAAAAGGTAACTCCACACAAGATTTTTAAACCAAAAATCTTATAGTCACCCATGACTCCTCCTATCCCAACTGTAATTCTTATAGTTTATTTAAAAATACAGCCCACATTATCCATTTTCTCCCCCTCTACTCCAATCCCAACCACTTTTTTGCCTGGATTATTCCAGTAGCCTCCTAACCAGTCTCTAACCTTCCACACACCCCCAGATTCCCTGTTCTCAGTTCATAGTCTGGCATGATCATTTAAAACTCAAGCTGTATGATGTCTTCATCTCAGGCAGAATAAAGTCCTAAATACTAAGTCCTTGCCAGGGTTTACAAGGCAATCTGAACTCATCTTCGACTCTCCGCTGGGCTCATCTTACTGGCCAAAGAACACAAACATTGGTCTCAGGAACTTTGCATGTACTCTTTCCTCTGCCTGGAATGCTATTCTCTTACATTTTTGCATGACTTGCTCCCTTAATTATTCAGACTCCATTAGATATCTCCTTAGCCTGTTCTTATTCTTCAAAGCACTTATCACCTCCTGTCATAATGTACATTTTTTATTGTTTTATCTTCTATGCAACAGCTTCGCCATATCACCACAAAACCTACCCAAATGTAAGCTTCCTGAGGCAGAAGCATAAATCTGTTTTAGTTGCTGCTATATTCCCTGCTCTTGATAGGTCCTGCTGTCTGCTCTTATGCCCACCCATGTCTTTTTTTCTGCTATTGTAACTATAACTGCAAGGAATGTCCTTAAAAATAAAATCTATTAGATATCTTATTTCCTTTTACTCCCCCCCACCTTTTTTCCCCAATTTTTTGAACCAGGTTACATTGATTACATTTGTTGGGTAAAATCCCTCTTTATAATTGTGAGGACCTGCAAAAGGTGTCATACACCATAACCCCCCACCTCCTTCCTTCTCTCTCCCTCCCCCACCTCCCCCCACCATGTACTAGGTCATTAACTGTCCTCATATCAAATTTTAGTACATAGGATTCTTGCGATGCTTTACTAAGAATAATGAGTTCCACTTCCATCCAGGTTAATACAAAAGATGTAAAGTATATAAAGGATGGAGATCTTTCTTAATGGCTGAATAGTATTCCATGGTATACATATACCAGATTGTTAATCCATTCCTGGGTTGGTGGGCATTTAGGCTGCCTCCACAAATTGAGCTGCAATAAACAGTCTAGTGCAAGTGTCCTTATGGCAGTGGTTCTCAACTGTCCTAATGCTGCAATCCTTTAATATAGTTCCTCTGGGTCACGACCCACAGGTTGAGAACCGCTGCTTTATGGTAAAAGGATTTTTTTTCTTCTGGGTAGATGCTCAGTAATGGGATTGCAGGATCAAATAGGAAGTCTAGTTTGAGTTCTTTGAGGGTTCTCCATACTTCCTTCCAAAAAAGTTATTAGTTTGCAGTCCCACTAGCCATGGAAAAGTGCTCCCTTCTCTCCACATCCACACCAGCATCTGAGGTTGTTAAGATTTTGTGATGTGGGCCATTCTTGCTGTGGTTAGATGATATCTCAGGGTGGTTTTGATTTGCATTTCTCTAATAATAAGGGATGATGAGCGTCTTTTTTTTCATGTTTGTTAGCCATTCATCTGTCTTCTTTAGAGAAGGTTCTATTCATCTCTCTTATCCATTGATATAAGGGATTGTTGGCTTTTTTCATGTTGATTAATCTGAGTTCTCTGTAGATCCTAGTTATCAAGCTTTTGTCTGATTCAAAATATGCAAATATCCTTTCCCATTATGTAGGTTATCTATTTGCTTTGGTTGTTGTCTCCTTAGCTGTACAGAAATTTTTCAGTCTAATTAAGTCCCATTTGTTTATTTTTGTTGATGTTGCAATTGCCACAGAAGTCTTCTTCATAAAGTCTTACCCCAGGCCGATACCTTCAAGTGTTTTTCCATGCTTTCCTTGAAGATTTTTATCATTTCATGCCTTAAATTTAGGTCTTTTACCCATCTTGAATCAATTTTTGTGAGTGGAGAGAGTTGTGGGCCCAGTTTCAGTCTTTTACATGTTGATATCCAGTTCTCCATATATTGAATAGGGAGTCTTTACCCCAGTCAGTGTTCTTGGTTTGTTTATCAAAGACTAGGTTGCTGCAAGATGTTAGTTTTATCTCCTGGCTTTCTATTCAGTTTCAGATGTCTATGGTTCTATTTTTGTGCCAATACCATGCTGTTTTGATCACTATGGCTGTAGGCTGATGCCCCTAGCTTTATTTTTATTACTAAGAACTGTCTTAGCTATTTGGGGTTTTTTCTGGTTCCATAGAAAACAAAGAATTATTTTCCCTTCTACCTTAATTCTAAGGTTCTTGTAGATTGTTACATGACTTGCCAAAAACATTGTACCATTTTCTATTTCTGGAGGTGAAGTGTACCTCTTTCAGCAGGTAAATGAAGAACCTCAATGGCTGTGGTACTCTATGTATGCTTACCTGCATCTGTCTACACCACTCTCTGCCTATAATCTCCCCACCTAAGTTTCATTTATGGTTTGAGGGAAAGCTGAGGAAGAGGAAATAGCAAGAACATCTGTGTTGGTTATATTCTGATAAACAGGAGTTCTTCACATCAGGAAATATAAATATATGTCTCTAGTGCAGTTCCTGTTATAATTCCTACTCAGATCCCTCCCTGAGGCCTTGCCACAGCTTACCACTCTTCCCAGAGATTGGGAAACTATGTTCTTTAGTGGTCCTGAAATTGAGTGGCAATGGCCTATAAACATAGAACTCTGATTTTTTTTAATTTCTCTGAGGTTCTCTAGCAGGGCTATACAACAAATACTGAGAAGCTCTGCTCTGATGTCCACTAAAGATTGTTTTGTACCTAATGAAGGTCTGTCAAGAAACTATCTTTTCCTCCAGAAGTCCTAATATAAATTCACTCCAATTGTTCTCTATGGCTTCACTTCCCACACACTGAAATCTAAACCTAAGACCCAATACCATTCCTCCCCATGCCTGTAATTTTCCTTTTCAATCATACTTTGTCCACAACAGGAACACAAAATTTTTATTTACCAGTGTGGTTCCTTGAAATTATTTTCTTGAGGTAATTAAATTCAACTTAGAATGAATTTTCAGATTTATTTTTAACATTCATAAAATTCTTAAAAAAGCATAGCATTTTATTAATACCAGCCTCTAAAGTATACTAGGAAGTTCCTGAAAAAAATCCTTTACATTTTTTTGTAATATAAAACAGACAAATAAGCATCTTAACCTAAGTAACTTTTAGACTGAAGCCTAAGGACCAAGGCAACATTTACTACTTGATTACCTTCCAGTTTCACTAATATTGAATGCTTATTTTTGTAACAAATCAAAATATTGTAAAATTAGGTCTCAGTCATGAGAAAAAACAAATCTCAAGTTGAGTTTAAACAAGAAACTATGTAAAAGAGGTGGGCTTTTCCCCTCTTTTTTAAACTCTCAAATTCATAAATGATTTCAAAAAGCAATTTAAAAGACTGACAGCATTGTCACACTTGGATAATCCCATCTATGAGGTTGCATTCTTTTCTCCCTCTTCAAAGTTCTCTACAATTATCCTTCCCACAATGAAAATGCTTCTCTACTCCTAAGATGAATTGATTTTATCAACTACAAGGCCACTTAACCTCCTCATTCAAAAACACCATGTACCACATCAGTTTTTATTTATAATAATACAAGATAGCATAGGCAAAATAGTCTAATTTCTTAGAGGCATAAATTTTTTACAGATTAAAAAAAATTAACAGTCTAGACCCATTGTAATTAAAATTGTTGTGATCAATTTTTTCCAAATGCTTGGTTCTTTGGAATTTTACATTCATAGGTCTTGTTAAAAAATAATCCTCTATGATCAATCTACTCGCAGTTTCCCCAAGAGCTATAATATGCAAGAGGAATCTTTGTTCTTAATATTTGTAATGACTGTCTTCTGGACTTAGAAAATTTAAATCTTGAAGAAATCACGTAAGAAGAACCTTTATAGTACCATGTTAGAGAACTGAATAATTTTTAAAGTTTATGTAAGTTAAGTAGGTCAGAATCAACAATGTAAGAATATAGCATACAAATCACCCTGCTGCATTGCAAAACCTCCGAAGAGAATAAAGTTACAAGAATAAGCTGAAGAGAAAAATATGTAGCAACCACACACGTGGAGGAGACCAGTATCAAGTGTAGAAGTATGTTAAGTACTATTACTTCTGTAATGTTTTAATTATTAGTACTACATTAGTTATACTAATACTATTAGTATTATTTTTATAAAATTTTAACTATAACATATCTTCACCACTAAGTAAAATAGAATAAATTAAATTGTGTTAACAAGCACATATTTTTTGAACTTGTTTTTTTTTAACTGTATTTATTTTTTTTAATTTTTATTAAATCAAAATTGTGTACATTAGTGCAATCATGGGGTACAATGTGCTGACTTCATATACAATCTGAAATATTTTCATCGAACTGTTTAAACATAGCCTTCATGGCATTTTCTTAATCACTATATGAAGACATTGGTATTCTACATTTAGTAAGTTTCACCAGTACCCTTCTAAGGGCACCATAGGTGTGATCCCACCAATTGCCCTCCTTCCACCCAAAATATACACAGACCCAATATAAGACTCTCAGAACTGAAAGATAAATCGGAGACCATCAAGTCCTATTCCCTGTACTTCTGGGTAAGAAAATGATGTTCAAAAGATGAGTAAAGGGGAGCTAGTGGTACAAAGCAGGATTAGAACCCAACTATTTTGACCTCACATCCACTTATTTTCCCACTACCTCATGTTTCTGAGGAAGTAATGTTTACAGACCTATTGGAGCAGAATGGGTTATCTCAACATGACACTTTATTTACAAATCTCAAGGCCATAAAGTCATGAATTTGGTGCTAGTTATGACAAAAACACAGAAGTACAATCAATTAGAAAATAGTGACATCTGTCAAAGTAAAGAATTATTCACATAAAGATTAGTACATATTTACACATTTAAAAAATTCAAACCTTATTTTTTTTTTATAGTTTTCATAAATAGCTCATTGTGCTTTTAATTATTGCAGAGTTACTTGAAAAGAGTTAAGAATAGCAGGACAGATACTGCTACAAATCTTTAATGAAGAATAAATGAACTATGCTACTTACGTATGCAAAAATAGCTAACTTCTCTAATATTTATTAAACAAGCCACTTTAATAGACTCCAACCATTTCATCCACCACCTATTGACTGATCAGTATTTCCCACTACTGATAGGACAAATACAGCCGGATTTTCTAGGAACAAACACTTAAAACACATCTTTTCTTCAAAATGTCCCTTTCCTCATCCCATCCCAGGTTACAGTAACAACGCTGATCCAGTTGCTTAGTTAGAAACCATATGCCTGCGTCCTCTCGCCATACACTCAAACTCACCCAGTCCATTACAATTCCCTGCCCCTCCAACCCCAATGTCAGAGTCTTTATTCAAAAGGTTTACCAACCTTTCTCTACTTGCTTAAAACCACCTCCTAAAAAAGTCCACCCTCAATCACTTTTCTAATTTTAGTTAACCAAGGTAACAATTTAAACAAGTTATTGCATTGGTTAAAGAGTTCAGAAAGCTCTTTAAAGTCTACAGGATGAAGTCTGAACTCCTTTGTACTCTACCCTGACAGCTGCCTCTTCACCACCCTCCCCCACTGAGACGCACCCACATCAATTTTGCTTCCCAAGCACACATGCTCTTTCACTTGTTTCTGTTTCTGCAGAGACCATTCTCTCTGCCATGCTTTTAACATCTATTTCCCTTTCTGGTCTCCTCCTTGTGAAACCACCTAGGGTTTCCTCAAGCAAATTGGCCATTTCTGGTACTGTGCTTCTTGAATTTACAATATTGTATTGGTATGACTGATTTATTTGTCTATTTTGCTCACTAGCCTACTAGTTCCCAAAGGGTAGATACCAAGACACAGTTAAGAAACCAAGGGTCTAGAGTCTTACTACCTATTATGAGTGGGTAGTCTAGAGTGATTTACTAAACTGCTGTAGCCTCAGAGGCTAAAAAGGTTATATAAGGTATCAAATGTAAAAGGATTAATGCTTAGGTACCCAGCATGAAATAAATGTTCACGTAATTTACTGAACATTATTGTGGGTTAGGGTACACAATACACACTTGGTACTTTTGACAACTGGACAGTATATCAACTATGCTAATTTCTGGCCATGTTCATTTTAAACAATTTTTAATGAAAAAAATGTTTGCCTTAGGGATAAGAAGTAAGTTCTAATAAACTTAAAGATGTTTTGTCACTCACTAGTAAAAACCATTGCTATTTTTAGAAAGGCTTTCTCTATTTTTAGTCATCCAATAGAGGTCACTTATTGGAAGTATTTTTTAAATTTAAACTATAAACTCTACTACTAATATTCTACTTAGAAAAAAAAATGCTTCATTAAAAAATCTGATGTGGGTTTATATTGTGTTTTTTCCCAAGTACTGAAAGCTCCTTCAAGAACACCTAAAATGAATCCATACATGCCGTCGGTGTGAAGTGCTGGGATAATTTTCTATAGAAAGAAAGCGAAATGAAACATAAAACGATAACAAAATAAGGAAACCTACTGAGTGTGTTATATTGCAGGCCTACCTGGAAAACCTCATTTCATCCTTGTGATAAACCTAAGAGGTAAGTAGTATTTTTACTCCCATTTTATAGATGGAAAAATGCTATAACTTAAAAGAGGCAAAGTTACTTGCTACAGATGCAAGGGGAGGTACCGGAGCAAACTAAGTCTTCTAATCTCCTGTGCAAAATGGCTCAGCTAGACTGCTACTCCCAAATATACAATTTACTACATAGACAAATGCAAGTTTGTGGATGTGGAATATTCTCAAAACATAAAAGCATTCAGATCTGAAACCAATGAGAATATATCCTTACATGGAAACGTGATACGTTTTTCCCTCCTACATGTAGGGCTGCCATTTTTCCATTATGGTTTTCCTTCGAAGTGTATTTTAAAACATGACAGTCTTGTACCTGAACAAGCAAACACACAAAAAGTAAGCATGTGCCAAGATATATTTTAACATTACACACAAGCCACTTAAAGCCACTTAAAGCCCTTAAAGAACTCTCTAAAGTCCTAATACCATCCCTCTAACAGCAACCACACTCTTAAAATACAGTAGAGTCTCTGTAAGTTGCCACCCAAGGGACTGTAACAAACTTGTCAACATTCGGAGGTAGTCCACATAAGGAACTAGGTCTAGTACTGATACGTATATGTAGTGTATGTCTGGTCTATGAAAATTAAGTACACTTAAGGAGGTGGTGAACTGTGGAGGCTCTACTGTATATAAATAAACGTTTAAACAATTAAATACATGAATGGATTAACAAATTGTGGTGTACGTACACCATGGAATATTTATGCAGCCTTAAAGAAAGATGGAGACTTTACCTCTTTCATGTTTACCATGAATGGAGCTGGAAAATATTTTTCTTAGCAAAGTATTTCAAGAATGGAAGAAAAAGTATCCAATGTACTCAGCCCTACTATGAAACTAATTTATAGCTTTCATATGAAAGCTATATCCCAATTACAGCAAAGAACATGGGGAAAGGGGCAAGGGAAGGGAGGAGAGGGGGGAGGATGGATGGAGGGATGGATAATTGGTGGGGCCACACCTACGGTGGTGCATCTTAGAAGGGTACAGGTGAAACTTACTAAATGTAGAATATAAATGTCTGAACACAATAACTAAGAAAATGCCATGAAAGCTATGTTAATTAGTTCAATGAAACTATTTCAAATTATATATAAAACCAACACATTGTACCCCATGATTGCATTAATGTACACAGCTATGATTTAATTAAAAAAAATTAAATACAAGAAAGTACACCAAACATATATAACAAAATGAATATTTATAAAGAAAATATGCACACAACCACTATCCAGGCCAAGAAATACAATTCCACAAGCCTCTATGTGTTTTTCCAGTCCATGTTTTTACGTTAGAACATGAGGTCTCAAAGTGTGGCAGCATCAGCATCCCCTGGGAACTTGGTAAAATGCAGATTCCCAGGTCCCAATCTCGATCTACTGAATCAGAATCTTTGTGTTTTATAAGCCCTCCAGATAATTCCAAGGCTAAACAAAGTTTGAGAATAACTCCTTTTCATATTCACGTGTTTCACATTTACATGATCATTCACTTATTTTTTTTTATAACTATCTTTGAAAGTATTGGTTTAATAATGTATTATTATACTGCCTGCTTTAAACTTTACATTTGTGGAATCAGGTTATAATGTACTCTTCCAAGTCTAACTTCTTTCACAAAGCATCATATTTGTAAGGTTTATCTGTACTGTATGTAGCTCTGCTTTGTAAATTTTCATTGTTGTACAGCCTTTCATGACATGAATATACCACAATTCGTTTACAGACATTTGGGTTATTTCCAGTTTTGGTGTATTAACTGTGATGGTGCTCTAAATGCTAGTATATAGGAATCCTGGTACACACCTATCCAAGCTTTCTAGCAATACTCAGGAGTGGAATTGCTAGACTACAGGATTCACCTATCTCAGCTTCACCACATAATGCTCAATTGTTTTCTGAAACAGTCGTACCAATTTACAATCCCATCGGCTGTTCCTGAAAGCTCTCTAAGTTCCTCAGTTCTTGAAACTATTGTCCCATACACAATCATTCAGAGCTAGTAAAAATTTACTAAAGGTTTGCAAATTCTCTGTGCCTTATTAGATTTCTAAGCATGTAGGTGCATGAACTTTTACTTTAATCATCATCACCTATATAACCAGTTGTTAAAATGAGGACCCAAGATTGACTTGTCCAAAGTGATTTAGGAAATGATGGTCTCCTAACTTTATCAGTGATCTTTCTAATGATAAAGACAACAGAAGCTAATAGTTATCATTTAATATTGTTTTAAATGCCTAACATCTGTCACTTTGTGCACCCTCATAATAACCCTTTGAGATAGGTCTAATTATTTCTTTTATAGAATAAAATTATATCTTTGTACAGATGAGGCACAGTGCCCCAAGAGACATAGCCAGTAAGTTACAGAACAATGAGTAAAACTCACAGATTCTGGTCTCAGGGTCTACATTCTTAATCATAACAGTACACCTTATTTCAGCAAACAAAATGCAGCCTGCCCAGACAAGACGTATTACATTCTATTAGTAAAATAATCAAAAATATAATTTGGAGTTGAAAGAACTCCATAAATGAAAATGAGATTGAGATTTTTTCTGATTATGAATTAAATAGGTAGATCTGTGAAACGCTAAGTTATACTTCTTTTCTTGAACTCATTGCCCCAGTTATTCCAATATCAGAAGGCTACCAGTTAGGCAAGATTCAGAACATTCTTAAAACCTCCAGAAGTTCTTTAATATTCTTCACCATGCATTTATATGCTTCTGGATATATACACTGCCAATTAAAGTTTACACAAATAGATCTTGGCACATATATGTATTTTTTACACAGTCCTTTTTTTCCTTACCTGAAGTAACGTGACTACATGCTTTTGACCATCTTTGGTCCACAAAGGCATCATGCCCAGCTTCAAGGCAATAAGGCCAACTCTAAAGGAACCTGGGAATTAAAACCAAGTCAATGGTAACAAAAGCTTTTCCAACATTTGACAACATGATATAACAATCTTTCCTAAAATTCAGTTTCAACATAAGGAGCAGGCATGTAAGAAATATGCTAATATATCCATAGAGTAAAACAAGACTGTTCCTGAGAGATATTATGTGGCTTCAACCTTGCCTTGCATTATATATTGGTGCTCAATAAATATTTGCAAAATCAACAAATCTGAGAAGTGTACAAAATAAAGAAAATATATAAGTTGATATATTAACTTTTAAAATAATGGCATTAATAGAGAGCATGGTAAACCCATCATTATGCTTCCCTGTATCCATTCATATCCAGCTTTACTCATTAGAAAATATCTGCCACTCCAAATCTAAGAAGTTAGCTGGAGCAACAGAGATGCTACAAATGGTCACATTGCTAAAATATGTCAGTTTCCAACCTGATACTTAAGATTTGTTGTACAAATTGGTAAAGCTGCTCCACTAAGAACTTTTGGCCACTATACAACTGCCACAACAAACCCTAATTAAAGACTACACACTCAACAGGAAAGGCCTATTATTCTTGGTATGGCCACGCAGGGTTTAGCATTCCTCTAGACACAAAAAGCCAATTCAGAGGTTATGCATCCCAAATGTGGAGTGCTAGAGTACCCAAACTGAAAACATCTGTGTAAAACACATTACACTTCACAATGTAATCTTTCAAACTTTCTTCCTTAATGTATTTTACCTTCTTTTTAGCTGAAGGAAACAAGGCCTTTATCTTCATCAGACATACACTAAAAATAGGCTAGGGGGCTGAAAATAAACTTGCAAACCAAACCACAATAAAACAGACACAATAAAGACATGAAAAATAAATTGAAGAGATGATAAATTTATCAAGCAGTTGCTATGATTTTGAATGTGTTTCAAGTAAGAGAACTCCTCGGGCGGTGCCTGTGGCTCAAGGAGTAGGGTGCCGGCCCCATATACCAGGGGTAGTGGATGCAAACCTGGCCCCAGCCAAAAACTGCAATAAAATAAAATGAAAATAAATAAATTCAAAAAAAAAAAAAAAGCGACAGAGAGAACTCCTCAAACACAAAATAATCACCTGGTTCCCAAGGATGTATAGGCCATGGTTCATCTTTCAGAGGACACATTTTACTTGCTAACTGGGCTTTATCTTCATCAGAGACCAATTGCTTAATAAATGGGACATTTTCCTCAGAAAGATGCTCATCCCACCAAGTAGCACTCTTGCCATGGAGACTTCTAACAAAAAACCAGATGTCTGTTCTGTAAAAATAAAAAATAAACCAAACCATAATTCAAAAGGTCCCCCCATGAAAAACGAAGGAAAGGTAAGTCACATGTGTTGGAAGGTGTAATCAGGTTTGGACCCGCAAAAGTTTTTTTCCTGACATTCCTTATGATGATAATATGGCTTACATTTCAACTATCAATGTTTACTCTGGAGAAAAAGTTCTTCATCTTCTCTCAGATAAACGGACCCCTAACAAATTCTGACCAAAATATATGGGAAGCTATTACCCATCTGAATGTGTATCTTAATAGCTTTATATCCAGTGGTCCTGGCAGAATGTGGCATGCTGATCTGTGTCAGACAAGCTCACCTCCTCTCTGCAATAACAGTATCTAGGCTAGGCTCAGAGAAGTGAAGAAACTGGCTGTGCAAAGTTTAAAGGGCCATGAAAGACATGACCTCTAACGAGCTCAGCATAGCAAAAACGACCTTTGCACTTGGCGGCCAAGAAGCAGGGATGTAATTTTGCAGGAGGGTCACAACAGAAGTAAAACTTTTTGCAGTCTATTTTCCTTTTGTAGTCAGGCAGATGCAGATTAGAGTCCCGATTTTCCACTGTATTAGCTGAGCGACTTTAGGCAAGTTAGTTCCCCTCCCTAAGCTTTAGGTTTTACGGATATACCTTATATAGCACTTCGCTCGCGAGAGGCTACATGAGATTAAAGCGCCACTTAACAGAGCGTCTAGTACAAGTAAACGCTGATTGGAAAATGTTATTATTGCTGTTGATAACGTTCCCTGATAGCCAGTGGCTCATAAGTATTAAAAATAAAGTCACCCCTTCAATCCCTTAGGACCTAAAGGATTGGTGATTAGGTTGCCTGAGGCTTAGGTGATTAGGTTAAGGTTCCTTATTTTGTGCTCCGCGACCGGGTCAGAGATCCCTCCTCTTCCAGGCCGGAGACCAGAGGGTGGTTCTTGCGCCGGCCCAAGTAAAATCTCACTCCTACACCCCTTCTCTTGACCACACCCACCTGTTCCCCAAGCCGGGGGCAGAACTCACGCCGCCTGAGCAGCGACCCAGCACCTGGGCGCCCGCCTGCGTTAGCAGCCTCCAACCAGGCATGGAGTAACTGGGGAGGGCTCGGCTCGCGATATCTCCGGACGCCCTGCCGCTCTACTTTCAGAGCGTCCCCACCCCACCACCACGCGGTCGCTAGACTCCTTGGGGAACCGTCGCTCTGGCAGTCGACCGATGCCCTCTGCGACGGAAAGAGTCACTATCGTCACTTCCGGTCCGTATTGCAATAAGTTCCGGGCACTGGCGTCGACACTCCAGAACTAGAGTTCCGCCTTCGCAATAGTCTGATCCGAATTCTGATAGGTAGTATGGGTTGGGATCGACTGTCCTTTCCGGAGGTAGAAGCAAAAGGGATGTTGACAGTTTGAACTTTGGCAGAATAAGCATAGGCTTCCTGAGGAGGCCAGGGCAGGAAAATAATACCTAAATTTGTACCAATTGCGAGGCAATTTGTACCAAACTGTGTTTGTTAATTTTACTTTGGTTAATCCTTAAGACAGTCATAAAAAAGAAGCAGTTATTTTTACATTATAAATGAAGGAACAGAGACTCAGCATTTAGTGCTGGTCCAAAACAACACACTTAATAGAAAGGCAGAGTTGGCACTGAAACAGGGCTGGCACGTGTTAACAATAGAATATGATCAAAGTGGCAACGTGTGGCTTCCAGCTCTGGGTTATAAAACTGTATTGCTGCATACTGGTTACTTTTGTGGAGAAAACCAGAGCTCATATCCTGCATACACAAACAACTCTGCAGAAAGGCCCATCTAAAGACAAACCAACTTGCCAGCCATGACAGAGCCATCTAGAACTTGGAGCCATCAGCCCCAGGCAACTCTTCAGATGACTGCAATTCATGAAAGTCCTTAAATTCGAATCACACCGCCAAGAAACTCATGGGTTCCTGATGAGGTGTAATTGCCAGAGAAAATAAATGATCAGTGTTGTTTGAGTCACTAAGTTTTAGGGTGATTTGTGACATAGCAATAGTGAGCTAATACACATCCTATACAAATAAACCCTGCCCTGAGTTCCAGATAAAGACTAATAGCCATGTATGTGACTCTTCTATCTACTATTCCAAAGGTCGATTTCATTATTTGTCAAATGGGCATTTGTAAGAATTTGGAAATATCAGTAAGAACCCAAGTTTAGCTATATCTACCCTCTCTTTTTATTGCTACCTAGCTGCCCTGGTTTACAAGGTCTAGGCAATGTAAAAACCTGGTTATTACTTGGACCTCAGTAGACTTGAAGTGTTTGCTTTGCTTTCCCTTTCATTTTATCCATTGCTGTTGCAGTTACCTTACACATTTTTTTTTTTTGAAACAAGAGTCTCACTCTGTTGCTCTGGGTGGAGTATTGTAGCATCATAGCTCACAGCAATCTCAAGCTGTTGGGCTCAAGCAATCCTCTTGCCTCAGTTTCCAGCTCACTATTGCTATGTCACAAATCACCCTAAAACTTAGTGACTCAAACAACACTGATCATTTATTTTCTCTGGCAATTACACCTCATCAGAGTAGTTGGAACTACATGAACCCACCATAAGGCCTGGCTAATTTTTCTATTTTTAGTAGAGATGGGGGTCTCACTCTTGCTCAGGCTGGTTTCAAACTCCTAAGTTCAAGAAATCTGGCTGCCTCGGCTTCCCAGAGTGATAGGATTACATGTGTGAGTCCCAGAGTGGTAGAATTACACATGCCTGTCCACACCTTAGACACTTTTTAATAACACTTTGGACCTTGGAGAAAAATCTACATCTCTTCTTCTAGCTATGCTTCCTAGCTTCCTAATTACTTAAGAATCCACTGTCATTGATTAAACATGTCTTGAGATATGTTACAAGCAAGAAGCTGAGAATAAAAACATTTCCATCCTGCTGCCAATAGCTGACATTTCTGTGCATATGGTATGCATATAGTTATGTGTTCAGTATTGTGAAATCCTAGCAGCCAAAGACCACCAGGAGAACATATGAACTAACACAAATTTAAGTTTAATTATCTTATTGTAGCAGGAGCTAGCACATGCCTGAGGAAATTTCTCTAAGAGAGCGTGCAGGGGCTTGTTACAAGATTTGGACTTATGTTGGGTAACTTTAAGGTGTCATTAGGGAATCAAGGACTTGTTTTGGAATGAATAGTGTCAAGAAGCAAGGTCAGATCAAACTGGACATCTCAGTTATCTTTGTTCTAGAGACTAGAAGAACAAAATGAGAGTGAGAATGATATCGGTAAGAAAGATGCAATCACTCAGATTTATTAGTCATTTTGTAGCAGTGGTGTGGCTTATGATATGGTCTATTAGAATAGTAGTCCCCAACCTTTTTGGCACCAGGGACCAGTTTCATGGAAGGCAATTTCCCCATAGGCCAGGGGAAAGGGGATAGTTTGGAGATGATTTGAGCGCATACATTTCAATCTCAGATCATCACACATTAGATTCTCGTAAGTATCAGGCAACCTAGATCCCTTGTGTGCATAACTATAGTAGGGTTCATGCTCCTATGAGAGTCTAATGCCACTACTTAGATAGCTCATAAGCATTAAAAAAGGACAAGAGGCAGCACTCAGGCAGTGATGTGAGAGATAGGGAGCAGTTGAAGAATACAGATAAAGCCTTTTTGTTCCCTGCTGCTTATCTCTTACTGTGTACCCCAGTTCCTAATAGATTGAGGTCTGGGGGTTTGGGACGGATGGGTTGGAAATATTGTGTGAATGTTCTGTGGTCTGATTACTAACAGGATTCATTTCTACTCTCTCAGTATATTTATTTTCTTAATCTTTGTAATAACCCGTGTGATAATACTATAATTATTTAGACCAGGCATCCTCAAACTTTTTAAACAGGGGGCCAATTCACTGTCCCTCAGACCGTTGGAGGGCCGGACTATAGTTAAAAAAAAAAAAAAAAAAACTATGAACAAATTCCTATGCACACTGCACATATCTTATTTTGAAGTAAAAAACAAAACGGGAACAAATACAATTCACACCAATGCATGTGGTCTGTGGGCCGTAGTTTGAGGACCTCTGATCTAGACCTTACAGTTGAGAAAATAGGCACAGAAAAATTTCATAACTTAAACAAGGTCATCCAGGTAGTAAACGATAGAGCAAAATGTAAATCTCGACAGTGTGACCATAGAGCTTGTGCTCTTAGATATTTTGTTTCTTTGCCTCTCTATGACAAATCTGTTACTACCCTTGCCTTGGAATTCCTCTAAGATTAGAAAGGAAAGTTGGTAAGTAAAATATGTCACACACAGTGGTCTATGAAGATTGAGGAGGCAGCCATAAAGTCCAGTCTTCTCTTTTAGTGCCAAATAGCTTCTGGTCCAGATGGGGACCTTTACTCAATAAAACTCTCATCAGGTACCACTCCTGAAGTATAATCAACACATGCTCTTTCTTCTGTCATGAAACACATGTCTCCTGATTGTCAGCCAAGGCTGGGAGGTGTCATCATATTTGATTTAGTCATGCATGCTGCTAATTGAAAAGTATGAAGCTTAATTCTCAAGAGTGCCTAGGGCACTCAGACATTGACCATAAGCTTCCCATTATTTCTGATGTCATTCTCCAGAATCTTCCTAGACCCTGGGACCCTGATACCATTTTGCCTTGCAAGGACTTTAATTGGAGCAGAGATAACCTACATGGTCCCTTTTCGGTGCAACAATTCTATAATTCTTACCCCACTAATCCTAACCAAAGTTGATACAATAAACCTTCTCTTTATTAAATAAAACAGTAGTAATCATTTCATTTCTGAATTACTAAAGCCATGTCCAATTTTAAGAGTATCATTAAAGAAAGAGTATGTTTCAAGCCAAAGGTTCATTGGAAATAATCTTGTATATGAGTTCCTATCATTAAACTCTAGTGTTAGTTCTTATAACATTTATGATGTGTCCTATATGATTGGATTAATGCAGAATAATAAAATTTTCACAATTGGATAACTTGCATTGTAGTATTCATTTATGCTGTCTCTTAGTTCATAACATGCTTGTCTTATACTTGAAATTAAAAATCTTTTCAGGCTCGGTGCCTATAGCTCAAGCGGTTAAGGCATGAGCCACACACACTAGAGCTGGCGGGTTCAAATCCAGCTCAGCCCTGCCAAACAGCAATGACAACTACAACCAAAAAATGGCTGGGTGTTGTAGCAGGTGCCTGTAGTTCTAGCTACTCGGGAGGCTAAGGCAAGAGAATCGCTTAAGCCCAGGAATTGGAGGTTGCTGTGAGCTGTGATACCCCGGCACTCTACCCAGGGCGATGGCTTGAGGCTCTGTTTCAAAAAAAAAAAAAAAATTTCAAAATGAGTTTAAATATTTCATTGCTTTATCCTTGGCCTTCCATTTTTCCAAAGTTGTGAGAATTTAGTATATTTTAAAATTAGTAGTGATGTTATGAAGGCGAGTTAAATATCTGATGGGAGAATAAATAAAATGGAATTCTAAATGAATAATAATTCATTTTATTCTAGATAAAAGGGAACATCCTTAAGGAAATTTGAACTTTGCTATTCCATTGTTGGCTAGAATAGAAAGTCTAAAGGCTGCATCACAAAATCCATCCAGATGCTCATTTAGTCAGAAAGTGAATTCTGTATTGATGTCTTCCAGTAAGACCAAATCACAACCTGTAACTTCAATATGCTTTTAGAAACACATTTTTATTAGTGAATTCCTAAGTCAGCCTATAGACACGGGGTTTCATGAGATGACTAGAATGAAAATATGTTTGGCTTAAGAAAACTGATAAAAAAAAAAAAAAAAGAAATAAAAAAGACCAGCAGTGTGGTCATGTGGGATATAGTTTTAAAGTTTCTCAGCATTTTGCTCCCCTCTGTTGTATTCAGTATAATTTTGTAACTTACTGTAATTATACTAATGTTCATTTCTTTAAAATTATTTGATTGCTGAGAAAAACTGTAAGCAACAGCCAATGGAGCATCACACATCAGGGTACAAAATGCTTTCAGCTAAAGATAGATCTAACCTTGAATATGAATGTGGCAGAGGCACATTGCAAGAAGGGTATGTGGGAAGGAGGACATTGTTGCAGTCATTTTTAGAACCACAAACACCAATGTATGTCCATGTGAAAGAATGGAACTGCAACTAGGTCTTTGCAGGGATTGACCAATTACTGGCTCACCATGACAGTTACCCTGTGAAAGTTTCAGATTATGTCTGGTTGACAAACAGGAAAAAAGTAAGGTTTATTTTGTATTTTATTTTGTCCCTCAGGGTAGCTTCTGTACAAATATCTTGTATCTCCTTCTTTCAGAAAAACAAAGGCCAGGCTTGAAGAATTGTACACACTCAAGAAGACATGGGGACTTGATTACGATGCAATGTGAAAAACACAGTCTGGGATAGAAGGGGAGACTTAACCATCAAACAGCGAGAGCTGCTGACCTTTAGCTGTGTTTCCACCTGGGCCCCCTAGTGGCAAGGACTGGACAGCTGAGGCAGGTCCATGAGGAGGAGTGTTCAAACTACAAAGGCTGTGCAAAGGGGTCGTGTAGTGACAGTGGTTCCTCTGTTTGTGGTATTAGAGTCCAACCAGGCCTAGCAGGATCGTCATGGCAACTCGCCCATCTGCACGGCTGAACTGAGACAGGATTCCCTTAGTAACCAAGGAGCCCAGGAGATGAAGCTTAAAATAATCTTTTATGTCCAGGCAGAAATGCCTTTGCAGTTTTATTAATCAAGAAGCATCATGGGGCATGGTTTGCACTGTCACTTTATTTCAACGTGGAACAAAATGGCTTTTTAAAGCAGGAATTTCCAACCAAGGGGCAAGCGCCATTCTCGCTCCACAATGCACACATCCCACTGAAGCCAATGGGCCTAAGTTTCTGAGAGAAGCTACCAGTCACTATTATATAAATTACCTTCAAATGGACCAGACGATCTCTGGCTGAAACCACAGGGCTTCATTTAATCCTTTTTCTATTTCCTGTTTAATTCCCAGCCAATTTCTCAGAAAGGCACATAGTTATGATTGGCAAGACTTTAACACTTGGGCCATTTATTCTGACAGTTCCTTGCATTTGATGGCCCCCCTGCTCACAGCTCTCCAATTTGTCCTCATCTGCAGAGCCTAGGGCAGCTTAGGTCTGCCCCTTCCATGAGGACTCATTCATGATTCCTAGTGCTGGCTGTTAGCGCCTCTCCTCTGTTAGTGCCTATCATATAGATATTCACGTATATATTTGTGTTCTTGCATGGTATCATCCTCTTTTACTACAAGTAGCGAAAAGCCCCAAGTTTATAAAACTTGTCTTCTCAATAAAACTGTTAGCTCTGTAAAGGCAGAGTCCTATAATATATTTTCTTAGCTCTCTTGGAAACCCCACATTTCTATAATAAGAGCTCCAAAAATACTTGAAAATCTTAGGGGTTGGTGGTGGTTGCACAAATTTGCACATACAATAAAACCCACTGAATAGTGCATGTTGAAGGAGTAAGTTTTATGGCATGTGAATTTATACTTCAATAACAAGAAAATCAAGATATGTGGGAACTGATATGAAATACTTAGGAGAGCAGTCAGAATCATTACGCTAACAGGAGTACAGGAAACTCCAGAATCATGGCTTGGGTGAAAGGATCTTGAACTTGGTTTTACAAAACATCTACCAAAAGTAAAAGTTCTGCCTTGCTCACCAACATACTTCTTTTGCCACCTCTGCAGCAACACTAGGAAAGGCAGAGGGTTCAATGTTGATATATAATAGCAAGGAACAATCTTTTTATAGAAATGGGCAGGTTTGGGGTCAGATCCTATTTCTGTCACTATTTTCTGGGTAAATCACTTAGTTTCTCTGAGCTTCTTCATCTTTAAAATATGACAAAAAAAAATACCTCCTTCACAGGGCAACAGTGAAGATTAAACAAAATGAGGCATATAAAGTGCTTATCTGGCACATTATTAGGAGGTAAAGAAATGTTGTTCGCTATTATTGCTATAATATTCATATTCACTTTCTGTTAGATGGTATAATAATTTTGGAAAATTTCGATTCATCTTTTTCTTTCTCATTGGTGTTTTTTGGCCTGAGTAATTCTATCTTGTTGAATCTGTTGTAAGAATCTGTTGTAAGATTCTTGAGAAGATGGTAGGAGATCCTTTGTCATACATTTGGCCTCTAGTGCCCATCATCTCCACCTTTGCTGGCTTCTTTTACTACTACGGAAATAGAACACATACAAAGTAGTGTTTTCATTGTTTAAAAACGTCATCCTTATCCTTATCAACAACGACAGCAGAGTCAGGACTCCTTTCTGAAAAGCACGTAACATGCTCATCCAGCTCCTATATCTTCCTTCCATCTCTTCCAGGCTCCTAGGAATTCATAATCCCCAGCCCAGGAGCCTTACAGTGAATGCCGGGTGGGAAGTTACGGACTTTGCCATAAAGGAAAACAGAGTCCTGCCAGTGAGTTTATCGTGATAGGAGCAATACATTGTTTGAGAGAGCATGTATTTTCTGGCAAAGAAACTGTTTGTTATATTATAACAGTAGTAATATTAGTAATGAAAGTACTATAATGTATTTAGTTTTGAGCCACTTATATAGTATCTGGCATTTTGCTAATGTTTTACAAAATGTTACACTTAATCCCCACGCAATCTATGAGGAAAGTACTGCTGATGAGAGGTTAGGTAAATTTTCTAAGGCCACATACCTAGTAAACGTCCCTAGTAATGCTCTCTCCCCAGTACAACCTGCTTTAGAAACCAGGACTCCTAATTCCCATTCTTATTTTTTCAACTTCACATGATCCTCAGCCTTTGAGTTTACTGTTCTGGGACACTGAAAGCAGACGTTACTCATAAAGTATCTCCTTGTTTAAGTTATGGCCAACAGGAAAGGGAGAAATGACCTTTAAAATGAAATATCAGCTAGATTAAAAATGTCTAAATGTAAAATGTCATTATGAGTAGGCCACTCCTTCTGCAAAAGGAAACTTGGGACTGGGTAAGAGAAGAAAATAAAATTCATCAGACATCAATTCTTAGGGAAATTGACCTTGTCACTTAGTCTGGACACCGTTTCCCATGAGCACAGGGAAAATTCCAGCCCTGGGCACTTGGTAGGACTCAAGTGGTCGGAAGGTGCTGGTCATGTTGGACGCTGTCTGAACCTATGAGGCCGAGTGACCTCTCCTGTGGAGGAAAGCAAAGCCAGCCTGGAGGACAAAAAGCCATTGTCTCTCAAACTTTTCTCCATTTTTACTCCTGAAACTTCCAGCAAATTTGGGAAACAATCACTATGTCCTTCCTGATTCTGAGACTTGGAGACTTGATTTTACTGTCTCCCTTGTTTCCTACAAATATGTGTGAATTGTCTTTCTCTAAATCCTGAAATAAATAGCAGGCATCATATAATGGACACCTGATGAGGAGCAGACAATAGAGAATACTAGGGAGGGACACAGGGGGTTCCCAGAGGAGGAGAGGAGGACACTACAATGACCCATCCTTTGGCTCTTTCCCTGGGGTGACAAGTAGGAAGATTTTATCCAGGCTAGAGCGGGTCATCTGCCTCTCCTCTTTCTTTTCCAGCTCACACAGAGAAGTGAAATAGAGGCTGATGAATGGGCAACATGTTTGTTGCTGTTGTTGTTCAACAAATATCCAAGCATGTTCTGTGCTCCAAATCTTATGTGTTATTTGCTACTTATGTGCTATCTGCTACCTGTGTGATAAATCCCAAGAGGGAAATAAAAAGTAAACCTGTTCTCTAAGGTCCTAGGGCAGACCACTTATTGTAAACTATTAGTAGATAAGTAATATCAACATATTAATTTAGATACTTTTCATCCCTACAAGCGTTCAGGGACCAGAAAGGAAGCCATGGGAATGGGCTCCCTTTGTGCCTGATAGATAGAGGAGGAACAGCCATGTGGCACCATCTCTGTCTACCCCTGCCCCACAGTTCTTTTCTTCCCACGGCCACGCTATATTAGTTAGAAATCTTTGGTTGCAAGCAACAAGACTTAAACTTCAACTAGGTTAAGCAAAAAGGAAATTTATATGCTTTTGCGGCTGAAAATTTCAGTGGTGGATCTACTTTTAGGCAAGCCTGGATTCAGAGCCTAACTGACGTCATCGGGATACCCTCTTATTCTGTCTTCCTTCTCATTTCTCAGTTCTACTTTCTTCAGTTTGGCCTCATTCCTATGAGGTGGGGGATGGGCTGCTGAATGTCAGATTTATATCCTCGCAGTGAGTGCAGCAACCCCAAAAGGACTTTTCCTCTCCTGAGAGGTACAGCAAAAGCCTTGGGTTTGGATTACTTTGCCTAGCTCAGCTCATGTGTTTATCAGTGAGCCAGTCATTATGTTGAGGGCCAACAAATACTATAGGCTTTTGCTTTTTATTTCAGTTTTTTTTTTCTTTCCTTCCTTCATCCTCCCTTCCCTCCTCCCTCCCTCCCTGATTTCTTTCTTTTCTTTCTTGCCAAGCTATGTCTTCTAGGTGGCATGACTTGCCCACTTGTGCTATAAATGATGACTTATAGATGGCCTTCCTATATGCCATACATTCTGTAACACACTTTAAATATATTATCTCCTCATTATAGTAACTGACCCGGCAAGAAGACCCCTAAAGGCCCCTAACTGTTTCAGCCTGAGTCCCCATCCATCTCAAGCCCCCCTTTTTGGTTTAATTCTGAGAACAGGTTTCTGACAAGGAAGTTCGCCAAGTTCCCTGACTCTCTAGCAATGGTAGCAATGTCTAAACACAATGATGAGAAACTTACCTCAACTCCCCTAGCCAGCTAAACAATGGTAAAAACTTCCTCAAGCAGAGTTTCCCAGGCTACTGGGCTTTCCAAGTTGTCCCCATGGTTGCCGAGTTACCCCCCTGAGCCAACACCTTGACTGTGACCCCGCCCTGTAACCTGCCATGTTTTGCTTTTGTACATGCTTGCTTTGCCTCTTCAGCATAAAAAGGGTATAAAAAGCTGTCTGCATTTCTCTTAGGGGCTGTTTGCCCTTGGGGCAGTGGTCCGCCTGTGCAAATGTAATAAATGACAACCTGATTTGGGTTGTTTGCCCTTTGGGGCAGCGGTCTGCCTGTGCAGGTGTAAATAAATCATTACCTGATTTGTACCCAAAGTGGGGGTCCGTGTTTTTTATGTGTGGCCTCAGTTACAACATCATGTCCTCACAAGAACTCTAAGAGATAGGTAGTACTGTCTCTACTTTACAGGTAAGGAATCTGAGGATCAGAAAAGGTAGCTAAATTTACATTCTCTGGAGAACATGTTTCTGTCTGATATCAAAATTCTTGCTCATACTGCCTTATTTTGGGGGGTCAGATCTGCTTATTAAACCATCCTTGCTAGAATGAGTAAATGTACTTCTTAGGATAGACTGAGATCTGAAGAATGGCAGCTCAGGTAAGCTAATTTGGATCCTGTGGATGTTAAACAAAGAGACATAGGCAGAATGTGATGGTAATTTCTGAACTGTGACTATATTTAATGATATTTTTAGTCATTTTCAATTCATTTGCTTTCTATTAAACTCTAAATCAATTAGTTTAGATTATTAAATTATTTTTGTCAGTCCAATTTGGTTCCTGTGGGGATGTGTATTTTTAGTAGCCCATACTCCAGTCCACCTGGGTTTGACATTTGGTGCTCTGATTGCTTTCCATAATGAAGGATTGTAATCCCAGCAGATCACAGCATTGCCAAGGGCTTACTTTTGGGTTGTTAATAAAGCAGGAGGTCCTTTTTAGCATTTTCTGTGTTACTTGGGAAAAGAAATTATTCTATGTGCAAGAGGGAAAGAAAGAGCTTCCTTTTAAAATATACTAAACTTCTTAATCACCAGTAAAAGAAATTACTATGTTAGAAAATTTTCTGATAATCAGAAAGGGAGCAAAAATGGAGGAAATGTTTTCTGCTGATCTTAGAATGAGCCCTACCAAACCCAGCTGTGCTTTCAATTTTGCAAAAGTGAAAGCTAATAAATATATGTGCATATATGTTCATATACACATAAAAGGTCGCCATATACTCTAAGAAACCTATTTTTTTTAAGGTATTGGTATCTACAATATATTTATTTATTTGTTTGTTTTTGTATTAAATCATAGCTGCGTACATTAGTGCAATCAAGGGGTACAATGTGCTGGTTTCATATACAATCTGCAATGTTTTCATCAAACTGTTTAGCATACCCTTCATGGCATTTTCTTAGTTATTGTATGAAGACATTTATATTCTGCATTTAGTAAGATAAACCTATACTTTAAATCTTTTTTTCACCTCATAAACTCTTGGGCCAGTCTCGAGAAATTATTCTAGAGCTTGAAGCCATATGTATTTTTTGGGTAAAAGCATTTTTTTTTTTTGGTTCCATGAACAAGATTGCAGTTTTCGAACCCTGCTATGTTCTCAGGAATCACAAGCACAGGAAAGGAATGAAGACCGAGTGCTTTTCTGTGAATTCACACAATGGTTTTAAAGTTAGAAGTCACTGTAAGTTTAATGAAATAGAAAATGCATACAAAAACCTCAGTGTTCTTAGGAAAGATTCACAATTATATTATCCATCTTCAAGACCTCAAAAGTCAGGGTCTACAAATGCCAACATTTCTTTGTGATGTTCTGCATAGCTGAAAATGGCAGAACCTTTAAATTAACAATGTGAGGAATGCGGAGATGCATTTTGGCACCGCGGAGGGAGGGAGGATGGAATTGTGAGGATAAATGTGCGTTACTGTCGGCAGGTGTGAAACGTTTGTAAATGTTTAATGAAGTGCTTCTTTTTTCATGGGAGTTATTAAACTAATGATATGTTTATAACCTATGACTTCTCAGTGCGGACACTGTATCCAGTTTTAAATTTATCTCTTTTGCATCAATACTTCCTTTGTTCACTCCAGGTTTTCGGGAAAGCTTTGTTAAACATGACTGTCTGTTCTTGGTTGTACTTGTGGAATTAAGCAAGAAAGCTGTGTGTATGGTGGTGGCAGGGATGTTGGTGTGTGGGGAATGATTTAAAGGAAAATGTAGCCACCTAGAAATGTCTTAATGGAGAACAGGGCGGGAGGCGATTAGCAGAAGAACCTGGAGCCACATTCGGAGTGAGAGGACAGGCTGGATTTGGGAGAGGAACCAAGTGAGTGACTGACTAGATTGCTTGCTAATCTACTAAAATGGAGTGTTGCATATGTTTTTTAAGGTGAGATGAAATCCACATGAAACATCACGTATTGAGATAAAATTAGTCATTTTAAATTTGGCAAGTCAGTGATATTTAATATATTGGAAGTGTTGCAAACCACCAACTTTATCTAATTCCAAAGCATTTTTATCATCTTGTTGGGGTTTTTAATGGAAGGCTGGGTACATTTTGGAGATACCTGGATTACACACTTGCATTCCCTAACCTTGGGAAACTGGTCACATTCTCTTGCATTGTAAATTTGTTGGACTTAGTGTTTGCCTGGAAATCTTCATGCTAAACTGAGAATTTTAGTGTAATACAAGTTATTGCACCAGAATTTGACTTGTGCTTAGAAGCTGTGTTTCCTAAAAGACTGCAGTGGAGTTTTGCCACACAAGTGGCTCCCCTCCCACTAAAAGCACAACTCCTCTTAATGCTCCTTTATGCTCTAATCACATAGTGAGGACCAATGATAGGGTCTGAGTACAAGGTAAGGCAGCGTTCTGCTCTCTGGGTAGAGAAAGAGGTTATGACAGAGGCGTACACACATGAACAGTGAACCCACAGAAGATACATTTGAGTAGGGAGGGGAGTTCAGGAGGGCTTCTAAGAGGAGATGATACCAGACCTGAGACTTCTAAGACAAGTAGACATTAACTGGGTGAAGGGCTCAGATGGGAAAACTTCAACAAATGCAGTATGAAGTCTGTAGTGTGGGGAAGAGTGGTTAGAGGTGTGAAGAAAAAGGGGCAACTCTCCTTCTGGACGGGAGCCTCTGGGGAAAGCTGGCTCCAGTTGGCCATCTCGCCTCTGCTCCCATTGTTTTACTTTCAATGTTTAAGAATGTCTTCATGAGAAAGTCCTCAAATATTAACTGTTTTAAATGTTAAGGCATATATGATATGTCTAACAATATTTCAAAGTCTTAGAATTCAAGGACATTTCTAGATGTGAGATCTTCCAGGAGCAGAGACTGTGTATTTTTCTTTTGGTATCTTTCACCCCATCTCCTGTGCCCCACAAATGCCCACTCCTGACCACAGTGTAGGATTGGAACTTAGCAAGTACTTGGTAGAGTGAAAAAGGAAAGTATTCAAATGGATTTAGAATAAGATCCTGGGAAGAGGTTTGGAATCCTCAGGTATTTTTGACACCACTCCTTGACCTCATCTATATTCTTCTTCTGTCTCTATAGGAAGCCTTTTTGTAGTTCTTGAACAACACAGGTTTATTTTAAGAATCACCTGCCAATGTCCTGCATTTCTTCTGGTGTTGGCAGAATGGCTCTTCACATACATGCAAACCCTAATCCCTAGAATACAAAGGGATAATCATGCTCTATTACATGATGCAAAATGTTTGGAAGACGTAAGGTTGCAGATCTTAGGATAACACATTTTGGATTACCTAGATAGTCCAGTCTAATCCTAAGTGCTCTTAAAAGCAGGGAACATTCTTGGATAGAGTCAGAGAGAAGCAAAAGTCAGACAGATTAGATGTTTCAGGACTTGACTCACCAGTGCTGAAGGAGCCATGTGGAAAACACAAGAAGGAATATAGGAAGCCTCTCAGAGTAGAGGCTATCTCACCTACACGCCTGCAAGCTGACAGCTAGCAAGAAAACAGGTACTCAAGTTCTCACAACTGCAACTTGGGTGTAGAGTCTTTCCAGAGCACCCAGTAAGGAATTCTGCCCTGGTGACACCATTGTTTCCACCTTATGAGGCCTCGAACGGAGGACCCCGCTGAGTCTTCTTTGATTTTTTACCTATAGAAACTAAGAGATGATAAATGTTTGTAGTTTAAAGCACAGAGTTTGTGGTAATGTGCTATGCAGAAATAGTAAACTAATACACCTTTTGTCAAATAGTCTAGAGAAAGTAATTCTAAAAGCAAGGCCCCTGGAGGTCCCTGAGACCCTGTCAAGGAGTTTGTGAAGTAAAAATTATTTTCATATCAGGACTAAGACATTATTTGCCTCTTCTACTGTACTGACATTCACACCTGTGCAAAAGCAATGGCGGGTAAAACTGTTGGAGCCTTAGTGCCCATCAAGAAAGTGGCACATACTGTACCAGTGTTCACTGCATTATTCACATGTTTTCTCTTGACAATGTTCCTGATGCAGCAGAAAAATTATTAATTGTATTACATCTTGACAGTTGAGTCTGTGTCTTTCTTAAATGCTCGGTGACAAATTACAAAGCACCCTCAAAGTGCTTTTGCTGCATTTTAACCTAAAGTGGTTGCCTCAAGGAAAAGCGTTGTGCCATTCTGAGCTGATCTAGCTGCTTTTATCCCACAGAAAATTCATTTGTACTTGGAAAAAAGACTGACAGATAAATCAGAGTTATTCAGACTTGGGAGATATTTTCTTAAAAATAAATGAAGTCACATCAATTACTCTCTTCATCTTGAGCTGTAGTTGAGTTATAAAACTACCACATTGTACCCCATAAATGCATTAATGTACACAGCTATGATTTAGTAAAAAAAAAAAAAAATGAATGAAGTGAGCCTGTCACTTGAAGAAAAACAACTGATAGACAGTATGTGTTACCACTGATAACATTTGCACTTTCTAGCGGAGAATAGAATTTTGGGAAACCCAAATCTGCCATCATCATTTGATAGATTCTTAATACTTCCAGACTGACAAGATCAATAGTGATACTGTATAGCAATAAAACATAATATTTGATATTATAAAATAAACTGTGCATTTGAAACATCTGAAAAATTGAGTGGATTGATATTTTCCAAATGATCAATGATGATGTTACAAAATTGTGCATGTGAAAAAGAATCATTGAAAATGTCAGGAAAGTTTTATTAATATGATTTCCTATTCCACATTGCAACTAACATTTAAAAAACTACCACTTGTTGAGTTTGGGTATAATAAAAAGAATAACATGCACAATTACCTGAAAAAAACTAAAAGAAACCTTCTCCTTTCCAACTACATATCCATGTGAGGCCAGATTTTCAACGTTGTACTTCACCTGAAACATTTCATAAGATGTTGAATGAAAAAGCAATTATGAGAATCAGCTGTTTTTTATTAAGCAAGACACTATGTGTAAAATGATAAAACAATGCTGTCCTTCTGACTAATTTTTGGTTTTGAAGATAAGAGTTTTTATGAAAATAGTATCTTTATTTTAACACATAATGGTTCTATTATTGTTATTTAAATAAATTAATGAACATAGTACATTTTAAGTTCAATTTCTAATACAACAAGTGTCAGTAGACATAAACCACAGAAACAAAACTTCTTTAGGGTCCTCAAGAAGTTTAAAGGGTGTGTATTATCTATTGAGGCCCAGAGGAGGGCAGCTGTACATGGATATAACTCAGTGGTTCCAAATTTGCACTCCAGAACCAACTTAGGCCCAGGGGTACTTTTCATTTGATTTGTGCAGTTTGATCCTTACAGTGTTTAAAACAATTACTGAGTTTTGAATGGGTTTTCAATATTTACCAGTTGGCAGGTTTTATGTAAAACATCAGGTTTTTCAATTCTCTTGGAAAACTAGATGGATTGACATCACTGGTTCCATATTCTGGAGCTTCTTAGCAGCTGCCTTCTCTGAGCACAACCTTTCCAATTTCCCTCCATCCACTCTTTTCTATTTTTGACACAGGGTATCACTCTGTCAGCTCAAGTGCAATGGCATGATCACAACTCACTGCAACCTTGAATTCCTGAGCTCAAGGGATCCTCCTACCTCAGCCTCCCAAGTAGCTGGAACTGTAGGTGCCAGTGCACCTGGCTAATGTTTTATTTTTGTAGAGATGTGAAGTCACTATGTTGCCCAGGCTGGTCTCAAACTCCTGGACTCAAGTTAACTTCCTGCATTGGCCTCTCAAAGTACTATGATTACAGGCATGACATTGAACCTGGCCTAACTCTACTCTTTATGTCCCTCTGTTTAAACCTACCCTTCCTTTAAGGTAAAAAAAACAAAAGCAAAAACAAAAATAAACAAAAAAAACCTATCCTTCCTCCTTCCTCACTTATTCACGTGGCTAGCTCAGCTTCTAGAAGCATCTGTATTTGTAATATCCTATCTAAATCATCTCTTTGGTGGCAAGAAGTTGAAAAGATCTAGTGGTAGACTGGGACTCTTCTACTGTGCCCAGGGGATGTTGTATATCACCAGATGAAAAGAATCCACAATGAAGAAGCTGTGATCATCCGATGAGACAAATATTTCTGAATTTGGGGTACAGGTCTTTTAAAAATTTCTTTCACATTTCCTAATAATCTGCTGCATTGTATAATAATTGAATGAGTATAGTGCAAAGGGGCTATAGATGAAAATGGGGATTACACAATGAGTTTGGGTTTCGGGGCCAGAGTGTACATTTATAGCCTGGCTCAGATTTTGATAGCTGTGTGATTTTGGCAAGTTTCCTAACCTCCCTGTGTCTCATTTCCTCATCTGGAAAGTGAGACTAATAATAATTCTTACTTCCATGTGATGGTGCCTCCTTTAAGAGGGCAGGGGCCAGCCAGGGTGAGTACTCTCTCGTCTTGTTTAAGGAAGAGGTGTGATTAGGTAAGATAGTACATGATATTATGCATTTGGAACAGTGCCTGGCATACAGTAACCCCTTTTTATAAACCGAATATTTTTGTCTCTCCAAAATTCATATGTTAAACCTCTAGCCCCCAATATGATGGTAATAGGAGGTAGGGACATTTGATGATAATTAGGTTTAGATGAGGTCATCAGAATGGGGTCTTCATTATGGGATTAGTGTTGCCGCTCGGGATGGAGCTGCAGCACTGCACACTGGGAGTTCTCCAAGCAGACACTTTACCCGGTTGCCAGTGGTCTGGCATATCAAGGGAGGGAAGGTGCGATAAATTCACACACACAGTTTCTTTCTAGTGACCTGGGGAGACAATACTGAGTCTACCTTTAGCAAGGCAGATAGGTGCTGCCTGGAGCTGAATTCTCAAGGTCTTTTTATTGGGGTTTAGGGGGGCATGCGTATACACAGTAAAAAAATGAGAAGTATCAGTCTCATGTTTCAATTAAAAAGGCAGTCTTTTGGTCAAGAAAGAGAGCTCTCAAGGTGAAGGACAATGGATCACTAAACTACAGATCAAAGGACACTATATTAGAGTTTTAATGAGGAAAAATTACAGCCCACAGGTTAGATAGCTACTGCTTGAGGGTAATTGTCAGTTGCTTTTTAGCTTTATTTATATCCTATCTCTAAGCTGCTGATTTCCATTTAGACATTTCTTAGACTAGCTTCTCATCTGCTCTGCTGGACATGCTGACCACCCTCCCCCACCTTGTCACCATAGGCTTGCAGAGCAGCTGAGGGGCTGAGGCCCGGGACCTTTCCCACTTGAGTCCTCTGAAATGCCAGCCTACACTAGCTTATATCCACAAATTAGTGCCCTTCTATTAAGAGATCAGAAAGCCTGCACTCTTTCTCTCTCCTATGTGAGGACACAAGAAGAAGACAGCTGTCTGCAAGCCAGGGAGAGAGACTTCACCAGGAACCAGTTTGCCTAGGACCTTGATTTTGTACTTAACAGACCTTAGAACTGTGAGAAATAAATTTCTATTGCTTAAGCCCCCCAGTTTATGGTATTTTGTTATAGCAACATGAACTAAGACACCCTTTAATAATTGTGACATGTTATTTTTATTATTCATTTTAGCTGAACTGGAGTCTTGCTATGAAAAGGAAAGCAAACTATTCTTTAGGGCAAACTGAATTCTGTCTATCTCACCCCATCTCACAGAACCCAGGGATCCTGACATGAGTATAGAGATCCCAGAAGATACTTGAGAATGACATGATGCATCATTTGGATTGATAGCCACAAACACTTCCTATTAAATCTACAATGGATTAAATATTGACCATTAGGCACATTAACAAGTCTATTCATATTATCATTCATTCCATTAGGCACCTCTGTATTCATTAAACATCCACTGAGTTCTTCCTAGGTTCTAGAGTTCTTGTCCTATTTTGGGGTTAGAACCAACCACCAGATATTTCTATACTATGGTACCTAAATAGTTTAATTCTTTGTCTGTTAGAGGCAATGATCCATATGTTTCTATGCACGAGCTATTCCTAACCTGAGGCTACATTACCTATGTGAAATAAATCACTGTGAGAAAATTGCCTTGAAAGAGAAACAAGACCACAACTACAAAAAAATGCTGTAAGTAACCAATTTATTCATAAAACAATACAGTTTGAGTATTTATTGTTTTTTCAGTCATACATTTTTGCCATCATTCCCAAAATGTTGTGCATTTGGTTGACATGTATTTGCAAGATTAGGATCTGTAATTATAACTCTGGAAATCATACAAGGCATTTGATTTGTTTGTTAATACTGCTTCCCCCAACAAATAGACAACAAAGAGATTTATTACTCATTGTGATTTACTTCCCTACTTTGTCTCTTTCTTGCTTACAAACACTTGTCTATTTCTCTGTGAGATCATACAAGTGAAACATTCATTCGTTTGGTTCAAGACTGGCCAGCTTATATGTGTTCTCAAACAAAATTCCTCCACCTAAAGCAAGGATTCCAGGCATTTCTGCTTATATAGTTGGCTCTCAAGAGCGCTTACAAAACGGCAAAAAGAAGCCCCACACTAAGCTCAGAGGTCAACTTGGTGGACCAGCTATCTGGGGAGCCATACTGCATGGCTATTTGCTGTGGACGGGTTTCCATTGTCATGGTCCCAATGAAGATTCTTTGAGGTTATTCTTTGAGGGTGACAAAAGATGGAACCAGCTATGTGATCTGTGATGCCACCCTTTAAGAGGGCAGGGGTGAACACTCCCTCGTCTTGTTTAAGGAAGAGGTGTGGTTATAAAGCAGTGAGACTGATTTGGGGTGTGCAGCTTCTGGAATCAGTCTCATTACTTTCTACTCTCACCTCTGAGACAGGCGGGACCTTTATGCTACTGGCAGGGAAGAGATGCCATTCTCAAGCAGAGTAGGAGCTGCCCTGTTTCAGATGGTCTGTATTATGAAACTCTAAAGTTAGAACCTCCCTACTCTTAGTGCAGTATAAAGCCTGAATTAGCATCACCTGGGACCTCATTAGAGATATAAAATCTTGGGCCCCACATAGACCTACCATATCAAAATCTGAATTTTAATAAGACTTTCAGGTGATTTTTGTGCACAGTAAGGTCTAAGAGGTGCTGGGTTACATGCCCCAGACCTATTTCAAAAAGACTACCTCTAGGTGGATAAACCTCTTCTTTAGTAAAGAGACCAGTCTTAGCAGGGAGGAATTATAGATAATAACTGCAAAAACAGTGTTTTTTTTTTTATTTTAAACATGCAAAATACAGTCCATGCATCTGCCATTTTGTAAAGTCTCTCTTCCTGTAGCAGATAAAACCAAATATGTTTTGGCTATCAACGCTCAATAAATGTTTCAAAATGCTTTACAGTGTAAAGATAATAAGAAATTTAGCAAAATTTCAACAAACCTGTATAAAAAACGGATACAGATATCATTTTATTTCAAGGCGACATGCTGTAATGTAAAGAGTAAGTTGTTATTATTTGCATCTCTTTGTAAAAAGTCTTTAACAATACAAGGGCTTAACAGATCCAGGCCCTGGGGCTACACATGCAAAAAAAATTGTCAGTTAGTTAAAAATCACCAAAACGTGCTATTTTTAAATGTGTATTTTTTTTAAGTATGGGAGTAGTAGAAGTATTAAATATTAGCAGGAATAGTATTTCAGAACTTCGTAAAAGTGTGTGGAGTTCATGGAGCTAGTGTCCTGGACGACTCATACATTTCTGATGAACATTTTGGTTTAATCCCTTTGCCATTGTAATAGTCCACGACTTGGTTTGGGACTTCAGCCAACACACTCTTTGCCAGGGCAGCTGGAGATGCCTGCAGGAAAGAAGAAATCACCATGACTCTGGCTCCCAATCAAAGGAATCTGATCCAAATTCTGCCTCAAGGATTTGAGGTCTCTGAGAAGCTAAGTCTCATTCATTATTTGTTGAGGGTCTACTTGAAGCAGGAGTTGTCACATTGGTGGAAAATGGACCTTTAATTTTATCTTTACATTATTTATGCCTATCTCAATATGTAAAACTACTCACATCTAAAGATGAGTAAAAGTTGATGACAGAATGGGTTGTCCTGCAGTTTTATTTCTAATTTGGATATAGTTTTAGACACTTATTTATGTTCCAGGCACTAAGCTAGGTTTTATGGGTCTAAGGTTCTTTCCATCAAGAAAGTTGTAATTAGGTGAGGGGTAGCCCTGCATGGCCAATATTAACCTACTATGAGGTACAACCTGGTACATGCTACAGACTAGGAACTTCACAACACATGGATGCTTATTAGCAATGTAGACTCTTCGACCCAACCCAGAGCTACTGAATCAGAATCTGCATTTTAACATGATGCCCTGATGATTCTTACGCATATTGAAATTTGAGAAGTACTGATCTAGAGAATCATGAACACTGTGACCAGAATATAGGAAACAAAGTTATCATGGAGGCTTCCAAGGGAAGGTGGCATTTAAACTGATACATATTTTAAATGTATAAGAGGTGGCATCTAAGCCAGGCATATTTTAAAAACAGAGAAGGGTGGTGCCTGCGGCTCAGTGAGTAGGGTGCCAGACCCACATACCAAGGGTGGCAGGTTCGAACCTGGCCCCAGGGAAACTGCAACAGCAACAAAAGAATAGCCGGGTGCCAATAGTCCCAGCTACTAGGGAGGCTGAGGCCAGGAGCTGGAGTTTTCTGTGAGCTGTGATGCCACGGCACTCTACCGAGGGTGACAAAGTGAGACTCTGTCTCTAAAAATCAATCAATCAATCAATAAATACATACAAAATAAAAAAAACTAAAAACATAGACAAGGGGTTGGGGAAATGGCATTTGCTCCTTCTAGGGACAATGAATCATCTGATGAGTCTGAAGGAAGTGTGTATGTGAGTATGTGTGTGGGGGCTTGTGCATTGGGGATGCAGGTTTGGTTGGGCATTCAGTTGAAAAATGAATTTGAGGCCAGGTGATGGAGAGTCTTGAATATGACTGTAATTAATTTAGCCTCTAGTCTATTAGCATTATGGATATGTTGCATTATTGGAGGCAGAGGCACAGGACCATGTGCTCTATGGTGATGACTCTACAGTCGAGAAAGGTTGAGGTTGATCTCATGCACAGCTGGATTTGACACCTGGCTCTAGCATTTAGTACTAACTGCACAAGTCCTGGGCAAGTAACTTCAACTTCTTGAGCCTCATCATTGGTTATTATTGAAGAGTTTGAAAACTTGAGGACCAGTGGTTAGTTAACAAGCTAAGATTTCTAAGGAAAGAGGGCTGGACTCAATGCCAGGAGACCTGGTTTCTAGTTCTTTCTTTTCTATGTAGCTTGCCACTCAACTATTCAATTTTTCTAAGTCCTAATGTTCTCCAAGGTGAAATAGAAAAGAATAAGAATTCTTTCTATCTCAAAGATCTAAAAAATGAGACGTATATCTTTAAACAACTTGAAACATTGTTTTTCAGATTTCAGAGTTTTTCTAAAGTGATCCCTCACATTTTAAAGAGCCCTTCTATTTTATATATTTAATTTAATTTAATTTAATTTTATTTTATTTTATTTATTTATTTTTTTGAGACAGAGTCTCAAGCTGTTTCCCTGGGTAGAGTGCCATGGAATCGTAGCTCACAGCAACCTCCAACTCTTGGGGTCAAGAGATCCTGTTGCCTTAATTTTTTTTCTATTGTAGTAGAGACAGGTCTTGCTTTCACTCAGTCTGGTCTTAAACTCATGAGCTCAAGCAATCCACCTGCCTCGGCCTCCCAGAGTACTGGGATTACAGGTGTGAGCCACCACACCCAGCCTTATTTATTTATTTTAATTAATTAATTTATTTTTAAAATTTTAGATTAATATGAGGGTACAAATGTTTAGGTTATACTGTTTTCATTTCTAAGGTAAAGTTCAAGATGTAGTTGACCCCTTCACCCAGGAGACATGATGACACCCTCACATTGTGTACATTAGGTGAGATCCTGTCAAACTCTCTCACCCCTTTTATTGTTATAAATAATTGCTCTGGGTTGTGTGTTAGACCATGGTCCATGTGTACACTGGGGTAGATACAAAAGTCATTTTCACCCCTGTCTGCCTGGTCATTTCTCATATAAAGTTTAGAAAATCAAATACTTGATTTCCCAGCCCCCTTTTGCATATAAGGATGACCATGTGAGCCAATTTAATCCTTTGAAATATAAATGGCAGTTTTCTGGGGGATGGTGTTCAGAAAGCTTTTATTTCCTGGTTACAGGGACAGGTATAATTTGCTCTGTTTTCCTTTCCCCTTTCTTTCTTTCTTGAACTAAATACTGAAGTTATGGCAGTCATTTTATCATTACATAGGAACAGTCAGGGAATCACATAGAGCTGGCCCTGACACTATTGAATCACAGGTGCAGCAACCACCAGCCTCTAACTTCTAGCTGCATAAGAAAAATACCTTCCTATTTGAATCATCCAGGTGTTCTCAACCTTGGAACTATTAGCATTTGAGGTTGGATAATTTTTTGTGTGGGGGACTGTTCTATGCATTGTGGGATGTTTATCAGCAGCATCCTTGGCTCTACCAATTAGATGCACATTTGTCATCAACAAAAATGTCTCTAGGCATTGCCAAATGTCTCCTGGGGAAAAATGTCACCCCTGATTAAGAATCACTCATGTAATCCATTGTAAGATGGATCTACTGTTACATGAAGCCAAAAATATTTCTAAACAGGGCTGCCAACTAGAACTTTCTGCAAGTGATGAAGATATTCTATATTGTGCTAATGTGGAAGTCACTAGCCACATGCAACTATTGAGCCTCTGAAATGAGGCTAGTGTGACACAGGAAGTGAGTTTTAAGTGTTATCTTATTTTAATAAATTTAATTTAAATAGCCACATGTAGCTAGTGGCTACCATATTTGATAGCACAATTCTGAAGTGATTCTCCCCTTTCTTTGCATATCTGTGTTGTTGGAAAGCAATTAAGGCTGTAAGGTCATTAATTGTCTGGGAAAAGGCAAAAAAAAATGCAAGTATTAACAGTAACAAAAACTGCATTTATTAACCATCTAGTGGAGTAGGCAGTGTACTAAATTTTATACGTATAGATTCTACTTTAATGTTCCAGTGCATGTATCATTTGCCTCCTTGGCATGGAGAAGTTAAATAAATTGCCCAGAGACACATCATTTAGAGCCTGCTATGGCTTGAATGTATTCCCTAAATTCATGTGCTGGAAACAGCATTGAGAGGTAGGCCCTAATAAGAGGTCATTATCAGGGACTGGGTAGTTATCATGAGAGCAGGTTGCTATAAAAGGGAGTATGCTCCTCATGTTTTCTCTCTCTCTCTTTGCTGCATGTTCACTTCGATCTCCTGCCCTTCCTCCATGGGATCCTTCATCATGGGATGACCCTCTACAGAGGCTGGTGTCATGCTCTTGAACTTTCCACTCTCCAGACCATGAGCCAAATAAACTTACATTCTTTGTAAATTATCCCATCTGTGTTATTCTGTTATGGCAGCAGAAAATGGACTAAGGCAGAGCCTGTGCCTTGCATACTTTAAAGCTCTGAATAAACATGCAGGGTGGATAAAGAGAGGCAGTTTATGGGTTAATGGCTTACATAAAATGATATGAGTTATCCACCTTCCCTTTTATTTATGAACTATTGAATTCAGAGTAAATTAGTTTGGATAATGAAATGGTTTTCAAAGCCTAATTCAAAACCCATGAAGTAAGGTGGGTGGACATGCTCTTGGGATTCTGCCTTGGTCACTGGCAGAGCAGTGGGAGACTCAGTGTGACACAGAGGTTGAGAGGCACTGACCTCCTTCCCCTGCTTAGGGCACTCCCCTTGTTGCTGATGTCCCTCAACTCCCTTCTCACTAAGCTCAGTCCTTCTTGAATCCTTTCCCCATGGCTACTTCTCTCTGCTCTGAAGTACTATAGTAACATTTCAGCTCTTCTCAACTATCCGTAGGTTGCTTAGAACAGGATTTTTCTGTTGATACCTTTGTCCTAATTATGTAATTCTCCAGTATTTCCTTGGAGCCTGGGATCCATGGCTTTATCATTTTATTGTGGTCCTAGTGTCTAGCATGTACCTTGCACAGAACAGGCACTCCATGTGTACTTAGGAAGACGAAGAGGCTTGGGGGTAGAGGTTAGAACCTTTTACAGTTCAGTGGCACTGTATCAGTACACATGCGCATGGGGTGGGGGGCAGGGAGAGGGTGATTTAGGGAAGTTCATGAATTTCCTAGGGAGTGAACTTTTTGATCAGTCTTCACTTAGGCAAAGTTATGGGTGAGGGTGAACGGTGTGGCTACCTCTTTTGCCTGGCTGACAAAATAGAGCAGAACAAAAACATCTGGAAGAACACCCTTCCCCTCTAACCTGGACATTGTGGGAGGTATGTAGCTTTACTGATGAACATAACTAGCAAATATCGCCTGCTTATAAAGAATAATACTTCTTTTTAACTCTATACCTTGTTGTCCATACACAGATGAATTGAGGCCTCGGTGAGATTCTTTTATTTTTTAATTTTATTTATTTGTTTTTTTTTGAGACAAAGTCTCAAGCTGTTGCCCTGGGGAGAAGACTGTGGCGTTATAGCTCACAGCAAACTCGAAATCTTGGGCTTAAGCGATTTTCTTGTCTCAGCCTCCCAAGTAGCTGGGACTACCAGTGCCCGCCACAATGCCCAGCTATTTTTTTTTGTGGCAGTTGTCATTGTTGTTTTAGCTGGCCTTGGCTGGGTTCAAACCCTCCAGCCTCAGTGTATGTGGCTGGCACGCTACCCACTGAGCTACAGGTGCCACCAGATTCTTTTATTTAATGAATGCTTTTATTTGAAAATCTCCTCCTTAGGAAAATTGAAGATGGGATATGCCAACACAATTAGTCCTTACCTGCTTGTATTCCCCTGACAGCTTGTTGGGGAAATGGGCTGCTGTTGCTGCTATTACTTGGAAACTCTCTCTGTACTCTACTCTGTATCCTGGGGCTGATTTTCTGCTCCTTTAATGATTTTAGTTACACTGCAGCCCTCCTTAAAAGTGGAATGGTAGTTGTGTGGCCATATAGTTATGAATAATGCCTCATCACTCAAGATACCCTAGAACAGTGGTTCTCAACCTTCCTAATGCTGCAATGTATTTTCATTGTTTCATTGTCCTTTCATGACAAAGGCGTCATGACCCATAGGTTGAGAACCGCTGCCCTGTAATATACAGTTACTTCTCTAAGGTCTGGGCAGGTCATAAACTCTAGGGTTCAGCTGAGTCTGCTGCGCTGGTGATTTATCTGTCCAAAGAAGGCATAAGATCAAACAGCAATTTCTGAGAGCACATGCTAAAGTCTCTGACACTGGCACTAATACCAGGGCTACAGGAAGGTGAGTATAGGGGTAGAAGGATATGTCTTGTTTGTTATATGCCCCCTTTCCACCCCTTATAATTACTTTGCACAGGGTAGCTGGGGGCCCAGTGTGAGCCCAAATTGGGATTCAGATGTATTTGGGTATTATCTAATAAGCTGTTTGTGGAGAACATTGGGATTCATTTGAGGGAGAGTTTCTGACTAGTTTTATAAAGTAAGCATCAGGAGGGAAGTTTGGCATGGATGGAATGGCATGCCACCTGTCCCTTTCTCTCCTTGGTCTAAAGAGTTGACTTGAGCCCCATGAAGGGAAGTGGGCAGTGGAAATATCTAGTAGGGATCCTTGAGATGTGGGGATACAGACTTCTTTGCATCAATGGCTCAATGACAAAGGGCACTCTGCAGCATAGGAAGAAGAGGATTCTCTTCTTTTCTAAAGACTGAAGAGCAGATCGGGATGCTGAAGATTCTGGAGATTTCCTTCTGTCAGGGCAGCTCAAGTTTATTCACCAGCCCCTGGAAGCAGCATTGTTGGCACCAACAACAGAGCAGAGGGCAAAGCCTCAGTGGGTTACTCCTCAGCTGGAGAAATTCTCTGCTCTTGGGCAGCTTTCATTAGGGGTGCAAAACAAAAGAACACAGAAGACAGTCTATGAATACAATGTTACCCCCAAAGACTCCCAGACACAACTGGGGGGCTCCGAAGGTCTTTAGGGTCATCATTAGACTTGAGGAAGCCTTTCGTGAATTACAGAAGGTGTCCTTGTGGGTGACTGTAGCTCAACAACAGGTATAGAGTTTGGTGGAAATTTTAAAGGTGTTTTTTTTTCCAGGGCCTTACTAATTATCCCGAATTTGGAAATATGGAAAGATTATTCCTGAGTACCATTTCTATGTCATGCTAGAAAATTGTCTAATGGCCTATTTCAAGGTCACCAACGAATGCAATGCTGATTGACTTACTATTTCTTTTTGGTAAGAGCCCAAGACTATAAAGATCATTTATAGAAAACTGATAGGAGGCAAATAATTTCTGATTTCTGTTCAGTAGAGAAGGTAATTCAAATATTATGAATTTTTCTTTTTTAACCTGTTGATCACTAACCAGTTCTGAATCTTTCTTAGACATCTTATTCTAACACTTCTTCACTGACCATTTTTAACTGTCTCCTATACTCCTTTGAGTTAGCTTTGTCGTCTTGCTCATGAAGGAGTCAAATCCTTGATGCTGCTGTATTTACAGAGGATTCATTATAGATTTCTATCATTTTGAAAATATGCTTTTCTTCCACTAGGGTATGTGGTTTGACAAGTGGAACCAAGGGTGAATTTCAGCTTCTCCTTGCTACTTTGGCCAGGCACACTTGGGCAGGGAACAAGATGCCCAACTGTGAGTGGCACTAAATTATATGGATGACAGCAAGCATCCATAAAATGTATATAGCAAAATTTTGGCCTGCCTCCTCATCTGTAACTCCATTTACACTTCATTCTCCAAAGAGTCAAGTTCTACATGTCCTTGCTATGAGAGAGGGCCTGGCCCAGGAATGGAGGTGGTGTTGTTTTAAGAATGGAAGATCACTACAAAGACTGGTGGACAAATGAGAGAGGTGAGCATGCTTTGGTTCTGCTCTCCCACTGGAAGTGCCCCTGAGATGTAAATGCATACGTGTTTGAAGTTCCTGAAGGGCACAAACTGCACGATGTCTCGAAGGACAGGCTCCCCTTTGGGTGACCTCAGAATCCCGTCATCACCATCCAGCATCTGCATGTCGCTGAAGTCAGCGTTCCCCACTCCCACGATGATGACTGACATGGGGAGGTGGGAAGCATGGACAATGGCCTCCCGGGTGTCCGCCATGTCTGTGATGACACCATCTGTCAGGATCAGCAGGATGAAATATTGCTGCCATCAGAGGCCATCAGAGGTGATGACAGGAGACATAGAGATGGGAGAGACAAGAACAATATGATACCAGTTAGCATCTGGGTGGCTTGACCATATATTGACCAAAGCAGTGGTGATGACAGACATTTTTTTGAGTGCCTGTGCTGATAGCTCTAAAAGCTTAGGGTTATGTTGAATGGAGCTTAAAGGTAGGCAGAGTAATGACAGCTTAATGATAATAATCACCCTACTGACAGTCGGCAAGTGCAGTGTGGTAGAAGCAGCAACAGGTGGATAGCAAGGAGGACTGGCTTCCCTGCCTCATGTTGTGAAACCCTGGAAAAACGTCTGCACTCCTCTGGGTCCCAGTTTCCTAATTTCCTAAATGAGGGGTAGAGCTAGATCATTTATTATGATCCTCTTCAGCTTAAAGATATTTCAAAGTCTGAAGCTGTGCTGTCCAATACAATAGCCACTAGCTCCATGAGACTATTGAGGTCTTAAAGGTGTAGAAAACAAGTGAGGAAACAAATTTTTAATTTTATTTAATTTTAAGTAACTTAACTTTAAAAATGGATACCCAATTCAGTTATTGGAAACCTTTTAAGTAGGTCTGGAAAAACATATGTATGTGAATATACTTTTTAAACTATTACTTTACAAAATCAAAATAAATATTAAGTATTTGTGATGATAACTTAGCATCCAAATTAAGATGCTGTAAGTGTAAAATGCACATAGATTTTGAGGACTTAGCACACACACAAATATAATCTGTGTCATTAATAATTTTTTTATATGAAGTACATGGTGAACTGACAATATGTAGGCCATATTGGGTTGAAAATATTGTGAAAATTGATCTACCCATTTCTTTTTACTTTTTAAAATGCAGTTACTAAGGAATTATAAATCGTGTATATGTCTTGCATTATATTTTTACTGGAAGGCACTAGTCTAAGCCCTGCTGAAAGAGGATCAGAGTTGTGATCTCTCTTTCTGAAAGTCATGTGCCAAGAAGGTGGTGGCCTTTCGCCAGAACACATGCAGAAGCCTGCAATGCCCCTTGGTTTCCTGCTACTAGTTCTGGCTCCTGGCCTGCAGCCTGCCTGGCCCCTTTCCACCTGGAGAGGCTGGACGGCACTCATCAGAGATGGGGTTGGAGGAAAGGCTCTGCACTCAGAAGCCCAAGGAAGGCTTGGGAAGTGCTTTGGGGTCTGGAGAAGGAAGAGCCATTGAATGTCATCACTGCTGTTAGTCATTGCAGGAGGCACATGATGGTCCTTACTGATAAGACAGGAGAGAAAATTAGTGAGCTCTAGCTCATGCTGAACTCAGAAGAACTTTTAGTATCATCCCTGAAATTTGCCCAACATTCACAGGGAATAAAGGTGGAAAGATCAAGCCATTCCAAGTGGCCATATTTCAAAAGAGAAAGACTGGATAGAAAAGCTACATTTTGAAAACATCTGGTTTTAAGAATCTTACACTTAAGCTTGAAGATAGCCTGGCAATGCTGAATGGTTTCCTCTTTTCTCTGTAAGCCTTAGAAATAATTTTAAACAAAAAAATATGAAGTGGAGATCAATGAAATCCACAGTATGATGAAGACAGCCACATGTTCTGAAGGCTTTCCATACAGTTCAATGTGAAGACTAATTCTGTTCCATGTCCATTATCTAACCACCCACCTAGCCCCTAATTTCCAAATTGATTCGAGTTGAGTATTTGCATCCTTGCCTATGCGTCTTGAGTCCTGTGTGTTGACAGGGAAGCTGTTCTGGGAGTTCAGTAGGATGCCCCATTGCTCTGGGGCAGAAGGAGGCAATACTGGTGGTTTGGGGAAGGAGGGAAGGTAGAGAAGACACCAGAATCACAAGTCACCCTCCTCACTGTGCACTGTAGAAGGCCAGGGTAGATGCCACGTCTGAAAGGAGACTGCCTATAATTCACGAGGAGGTGGGGCCTTGAGGAAATCATACTTCTGTGTCTGTTTTCTTTATTCTCCTCCCTCCCTAACTCATGCCTGGTCTGATCTTTACAGAGCAGGAGATAAATCTTCCCTCCTGCTCAATGTCTTAAGAAACAAAACAAAATAAAACAAATCCCTGATAGTCATGCTACCACATTGAGAAACTTTAAGAGTTGTAATGGCCTGGAGCAGGAGTTAGGAAACTATTTTCTTAAAGGGATATTAATAGTTTAGGCTCTGCAGGCTGTAATGGTCTCTGTGACAACTACATAGCACTACTGCTGTAGTGTGGAAACAGACAATACTATGTTCATGGATCCTGGAAATTGAATGTCATGTAATTTTTATGTGTCACAAAATCTTCTTTGGATTTAAAAAAACTATTAATAAATGTAAAAAGCATTGTTAGCTTGCAAGCCATTGAAAAACAGGCTGTGCGGGTGGCACCTATGGCGCCTGCCCCATATGCCAGAGGTGGTGGGTTCAAACCCAGCTCTGGCCAAAAAAACTGCAAAAAAACCCCAACTGAACAAACAAACAAAAAAACAAGCTGTGGAATATAGCTTGTTGCCCCTTGGTCTACACCAGGGGTTCCTAATTTGGGTCTATGGACTGTTGAACGATTTCAGGCCGTCTGTGAACTTGGGGCAAATTACTTTTTTATTTTCACTAATCTCTAACAGAAATTTATCATTTTTTTCAGTTATAGATGTAATAAAGAGATTAAATTGGTATTAGCTGCACTTGTGACTTAGTCAGCAAAAAACAAACAAACAAACAAACAAACAAAAAACCACAGATATTTTCCTGATATACAACAGTGGCTGCAGATATTTCAATGTGCCATTTACTCTCCACACTAAGAAATTGCAGGATCATCAGACTAACTACTGGTTCTCATAATTTAATATGTAAATAAAGAAGTATTTTATTACTACATTTCTGATGCTTCTTTGTCATTTTAAAATATTTTGCTAATTGTATTTCAATATAATTTCTTTAGTTAATAACATATTTTGTTTTGTGTACTTAAAAATACTTCTGAGAAGGGGGTCTATGGGCTTTACCAGCTGCTAAAGGGTTTGTGGAACAAAAATGATTAAGAACCCCTGGTCTGAAGAGGTTGTCAGGATTCTATAATCTGATTTTCCCAGGTTCATCTAGCTAACGGTAATAGGCTGCAGACTGTTGGATCGAAACCCTGAAGGAAATTTCCAATAAAGCTAGCAGTAACAGTTCTTTCCAAAGTCAGGCTGTGAAAATGTTTATGTACAAAATATTATAGATTCTGAATATGCTTAAAGGGTACATGTGAAATTTACTAAATGTAGAATATAAATGTCTTAACACAATAACCAAGAAAATGCCGTGAAGGCTATGTTAACCTGTTTGATGAAAATATTTTAAATTGTATATAAAACCAACATGTTGTACCCCATGATTGCATTAATGTACATAGCTACGATTTAGTAAAAAAAAAAGAGAAGAAAAAAATAGTAGAGGTCCATAAAATTAAGGGGAAAAATCCTATAGTAATAGACTCCCTGGCATAGCTTGCCTAAAGGGTCCCCTTTTATGACCCTCTTCAATCAGTGACAACAAACATCCTGGTCCACAAACTATTCAAAGAATAAGAGAAACCTCTGGGGGAAAGCCATCTTTTCCTGGCCTATAGGGGTAAGATATTTTGGGATATGTGGATTGGATACTTCATGCTTATGGTCCCATTTCTTGGACTGTCCTTTCAGACCAGAGTCAGCTGTCCCTTGGGGAGTGAGTGATGGCTGAAAACTCATGCTGGCTTATATCAGACCTAAATCCAGGCCAGGCCAGTTCTGTTCACTTTTGACTCTTATGGGGTCCTGGCACCCCAGAGGGGATAAAATCATCCAGTTTTAAACTGGGCTCTAGAGATGCCCTAAGGAATGCCTTGGATACTCTTGGCTCTAAAAGGGTAAAGGAGAATAGGCAAGTTTTGACCCCGTCCCTTAACATGAATTTGGCAGGAATAGAAATACAAAATCCATAGGAATACAAAAATATAGGAAGAATATAGGAATACAAAATCCATTTTGTATGTTGGGTTTCTAAGCAAGTTATTGTTTGAAGAATGAGTTGTAGTGTTTAAAAAGAAAAACAGCTAAAAAAATAAAAACACTGATCTTTCCCAACCCTTATCTTGCACCTGTGAGAGTTCAAATTTGCCCAAGGCCAGTGTGGTAAGAGGAAGACACATTAGAGAAGGTTTGCAGAGTCCACTCCCAGGTGGAATGTTGGTCTGCCATGTTAAGAAGTGCTGGTGGCTTCTCAAGAGAAGAGAAAAGATGAGCAGACAGGAGGCCTGATTTTATTAGCTTCAATGCCTGAGGCAGACAGGGGCAGCATCAAGCTTCCAGCATCTCTACCGGATGGAATCTCAGATTATCGAGTGACTCTTCTCAGTTTAAAGGCCAACATGCCCATGGCCAGTCACTATTTTGAACTTATTATGTAAGGAAACACATCTTTAGTCCTCTAGAAGTCAGCAGTTGACTGTGAAGGGTCGCCAAGCCTCTGTGGTCAAACCACTGGTTAGTAATTTCAGGAAGATGATGTAATGAGCAGAGGGCGTGAGAAGATGCCACACAAACCAGGCACATTGGTTTTTCGTGGATAGCTGATGGATGGTGAGGAGGAGATTAAAACTGTGGTCAACAATGTAAATAAAATGACAATTTAAAATTATTTGTCTAAAATAAAATTTTGCTAGAAACTATCCCCGTTCTGTTGTAGGGAAGTGCTCTGTCACTAAATGACCCAAGCCTGGAGTTGCTGAAGATGCTACTGAGGTGCAGGAAACAGAAAGTAGACGGAACCACAGGGACGTGACTGTCATTCCCTTTAGGGTCCTTGGGAACTCTGATCTTTTCAAGTAAGAGAGACTTCAGTTATAAGTAAAACAGGAACATCATCCTGGCATGTAAGATACACAATATCTAAGATACACACCAATTTTACACAAGAAAATTTGAGGTACCTATCATTAGGTATATATGAAAAGTAATTTTGGAGTGGTTTCATATTAATTCCTTGAGTAAGTATTTATTGAGCATGTGCTGTGTGAAGCATTGTTTTGTAGACTGCAGATATACTAATGAACAAGGCCTTCTTATTGTAGAGCTTTCATATGAAAGTAGAGGACACATAAAATATACAAGTAGGCAAATGCATCTAAAGTATTTCAGGTGGCAATAAGTGCTAAGAAAAGCGAAACTGAGATATGAAGGGGGTAGATGAATTGGCTATTTTAGGCAACGTAACCAGGGGGAACTTTCAGAGGAATTGGTAGTTGAGCAGAGATCTTCATGCAATCAGATAGGTCATCATGTGGAGGTTCGGAGTGAGAGAAACCCTGACAGGAGCAGCAAGTGAAAAGGCCTGGGTGGGAATATGCTCGGTGTATTTGCAAAACAGCAAGAGGGTCAGTGTAACTGGAATCTAGGGAGCAAAAGAGAGAGTAATAGGAGTAAAGATCAGATAGGCAGGCAGGGAGGTCATTTAGCGCCTCTAGGCCATATTAGAAATTTACATCTTATGTTAAGCATGATGAGAAGTATTGGAGGATTTAGAGCAAAAGAATGACATAATGTAATTGTATTTTTAAAAGAACAATCTGGTTTTTGTGTGATGCATAGATCGATAGAGAGAAAAAAGCAGGGACAGTAGCTAAAGGGATCACAGGAGAGAGTTACAACGGGGTCAAGGGAGAGATTTTAACTTAAACAAGAAATACTATAGAATAATTACTTGCTATTTAGAAATGAATTTTCCTAGTAGCAAGAATACTTACTTGCTAATGGGAATGAGTCTTTAGTAGAAGGAGAAGTAGAAAGAGAAAAAAATAGATGATAATAGATGATAAGGAAAAAGTGATAATATAATGGCTGAGTCAAAATCCTGGGAGAACTGAGAGGGGATGTGCTTCCATGTGCAGAAGAAGAGGCGTCCATTAGGTAGGAGTGTGGTCCCTCGTCCATTCTAACATGAGGGAAGGCTGAGGACACGGATGCTATGTAAGAAGGCTAGAAGGGGTGATGGAAGTAGATGGGGGAGTAGTAAAAACTCAGGATGCTGAGACCCAGAATAAAATTAGGGAGAATTTCAGATGTTAGTAATGTTCCACCAAATCTGAAAAAAAATCATAAATCTTAAAAATAAATATATTGATATTATTAAAATTATTTGTGGAGAAGTTATCATGATAATATATTTACTTCTAAAATATCACATGAAAAACTCAAACCTTGTCTGGCCTTGGTTTGAGTGGTAAACAAATCTTCGCTGTGATGTTTTGTGCTGCAGTGTTTTACCACCAGGGGGCAAAATCATCCATTGTTTTACTTCCATGGGGTTTCACTTCCGTCTGTAGTTTGGGTACATTGGAAAGCAAGCTTATTATCTGGATGGAGGTTTTTTTTTTCTCTCTCTCTCTCCAGGAATAGGAGTAGATATGACATACTTCAGTGAATATAGCAGCTTCCATTGCTGAATGTGGTAGACATTTGATATGTGATTATGCCCATTTTTCAGATGAGCAAACTGAGGACAGGAGGCTTGTCCAAATTCACACAGGTAGAAATGATGGAATTTATTGTCAGAGTGGGATGGGCTTTATGGGTGATATCCAAGTGAAGAAGGATAACTTCTTAATGGCAGGTAAATCACCCTCTCCTTACCGAGGCCTCCTTGGTGTTAGTCTCCTCCGATGCTGATTTGGCAACTTTCTGAATGATGGGGGCGATGTTGGTGGGACCATAGAGCTGAAGCTTGGGAAGACAGCTCTGATAAGCTTCCACAACTCCTTGAATTCCTAAGGTGAGATGAAAAAATTCATAGTTCCATAGTCCCTCCAAATATATTTGTAGTCAAACACACATAAAAACACAGCATTACTTTTCTCTAAATAGTTCTTATCAACGTCATGTTTATGTTCTTCAGCTAAAAAGGAATACCACATTGCTACCATTGTTGCCTCCTCCCCGACAGAAATCATTCTTGTCTGTAAAGGCTTAGGTCAAAAGCAACATTTTCACAAACTTTTCCCTAATGTCCCACTTTACACATAAGATTTCATTACATCTTCATAGTACAGTGAAATAGGTGAAGAAACAAAGGCTTAAGAGGCAGAGTGATCTTATCTATTCCAGGTCACACAGCAAGTAAGCTATAAGCTCAGGATTTCAACCCACATCTGTCTCTGTCACTAGGCAAGTTGGCTTTAATGCTCCTCTAGTTTCCACACCATCATGTTGCTGACTCTAGTCTCTCCACCTGGGCTCCAATATGAGTCGTGTGTTCTCATTGCCGTCTCTCCAGATGTTACACTCTTCGTGGGTAGGAATCATGACATAGTCACCTAGTCATTTTTTTTATTCCCTAAAAGAGCCTGAGGCAGTGTGAGGTACATAGCAAATGCTCATCAAATGTGTGATGAATGGGTAACATGGTTGATGGACTCACCCTCCCCCCTCTGCCTTCTGCTCCCCAGCCCCCCAATTATGCTTCTGTGGGCATATTGTTGTTTATCTCTGTTTTCTTTGGAGTGAAGCAGTTGATTTGGGTCCAGAAAGCCTACCTCTGTGCTCTGAACAGTCATAACTGGTGTGCCACATCATTGGACAGAAATTAAAATGGGAAAGGTGCAAATGGAAAGGGCTATGAGACACTGGCTTCTTTATACAGTGTGACTTACCTGCACATTCTGGGTTGTCTTCATTAAAGTTGATTGCAAAGTCATGAGAGACCTAGACATCAATTAAAATATAAAGACAGGAAAAAGGAGAATTATAGCTTTAATCTAGTAAGGTGGCACTGGGGGTTAGAGTTTGCAAACAAATGCCCATTACATTTATTATGTGTTAAGCAGCAGGAGCCATTTTAAGCCTTTACACAATCAATCTGAGATGAAGGGTGAATTCTAAACTCCCTGTGGAGCTGAGGTAACAGGAAGATTTTCTAGAATCAGATAAAACCCTAGCAGGAGGGGACAATAAAGCATATTTTAAAAATTCAAGGCAAGATTTCTGAAAAATGTAATACCAAATAGCTTCTAGATTGAGCTGGCCACAGACTGAAGGCTTAGATTTGGCTGAGCTCTCTTTGGACTCAGGGATTAAAAAAAAAGATAACTCCATAACCCAAGCTGATGGTTATAAAGGCTCCAGTTAAACTGTTGGCATTTAAGAATCATTCTAACATCATACACAGAGCTACAGGGCAGGAGAATTTTCACACAAATAGAGGTAAAATAGACCACACTCTACTTTCAGAAAAGTAATAAAGTAATATACCTTGTAATCTTCCAACATAAATCCTTCTACTTGGCAGGACCTATCCACAAGGTCAAAGAACATATTGTTTACACTTTGCCTTTCAAAAACCTAATAAAATAAAAGGGATGCTCTGGCATCTGAACATTTTTATTGAATCATTTGGAATATTATGGAGAATTCTATTTCAAAGGCTATTTCCAAGCTCTGACTCATTTGGGTGGCTATAAAATAGGTCACTGTGTTAAAAGACATCTCCTTTCTCAGTGGGAGGTCATAGGTGAGGCTGTTGGTGCCCATCTCATATTCTCTTGCCCTTAGCATTTCCAGACAAGTCAGCTGACTTCCAGCCATCTTATCTGTTTATTTGACCTTAACTTTTTCTCTGGTCTTCGGAGCTTGCTTTTCTGCCTAAGTGACTGAGTAAAAGTGTTTGGAAAATGTTCCTTGGGAGCAGCCCTGAATCAGTAATTGGCAGGAGAAGATGTATAAACACCCCAGCTCCTTTATCCCTGGGGGTCTATGTGTATTGCTCATGGGGTCTTAGGGGTCTCCAGAAGGATTAAGCTCCAGTTGTCACAGTGGCAACTGGATTGAAGATATACCCAGTGCTGACTTCCTTCCATTTCTCCCCTCTCTGTTGAGGTTTCCTTCATCTCTCAAATAAACTACTGGTCTTCAAATCTTATTCTCAGTATCTATTCCTGGGGAGTGTGAGTGAAAACAAAGGTGTTCACATTTCAGTTTCAATGCATATGCTGAGATTTTGTCCTAAAAATTAAATTGTGATGACCTTGTAAACTCTGTGTGTGTTGATGGGGAAATCTGAGCTGCTCAGACCATCAGTACTGGTCTTGGGCACAGGGGAAATCAGGCGCAGAAAATGGGTATTTGGATGGCTTTTCGGGACCAGAAATGGAAGAAATATGCGAGCTATCTACTGGGACAGTAGGAAGAGAAAGTTAGTTGACAGATAAGATGGAACTAGGGGATCAAGAGAACACGGGAACTTCAGAAAACAACAAGAGGAATCAGGTACTTCATGACCAGGAAGAGGTCATGAATGAGAAAAGGAAGGAAGGGAACAAGGTGTCGCTGCCCTGTCCTCAACCCTGTTGAGTCATGCTGAGGCTGGAAGGCCACCTGTGGGGACATGGCGGAGAACACTCAAGCATCCTACTCAATTTGCTGGGGGTACATTCCAGTCTTGAGGTTCAGCAGCTCTATGAAGAAGAAAGTGGGCACTCACCTGCCCACATTCTGGAACTGAACCGGACTGTGTGTCCTCAGCTCTTTGTGTACGTTGTCTTTTAATCTTAGTGTTGCCAGGCTTTCAGTGTTTCAAGAGGAGCCAGAAATCTGATATTTTATATAAAATTGCCTAATGCTTAAAGAAATCTGTCAAATATAACATATTTATGGCCTGAATAATGTCTACAGGACACCAGTACACAGCTCCTGTTCTACATTCTTTCTCCCGACATGTTCTATTACTAACACATGCTTGTAGAATTCTTAGCCGTGCCCGGCAGGAAGGCCAGTATGGAATACAAGGCAAACAAAAAGGCAAACAGGTCAGGGAGATACGGCATTCCATGGACTGCTCACCTGTCAGTAACAGGGAGACTGACTCCCTTCTACAAAAAGGACATAGACGGGGAGGGCCCTTTGATAGCTCTGGTAAGGGAGAAATGTCAACATCTGCCTTCTGACCTGGAGCTCAGACATAATCAGTAAAAGAGACATTCATGAATGGACAGTGCTGCTTGCAATTAGCTTTAGCCTTAGAGGCACTACTGAGGTAGAAGCTGTGGCAGGGACCCTGCCATCTCTCCAAGCTCTGCACACCTGGGGAAGCTGAGTTCTCTGTGGAGAGTATTCCCCAGAAGTGTCTGCTATACCCCAGTAGAGTGCCTCAGTTCCATTACAGTGCAAATTTCTCTACAAAGAAATCTTTACTTTCTTTCTGTCATGAGAAATTATTATCAAAAACACATAGGATTACGATATCTTCATAAGAACTTTTCTGCTTCAGTTCTCTAAGCCATAATGGTTCTTTCTTCAGGACTTCCTTGTGTCTCCTGTACATGGCTTGGATGAGGGAGTTTGTGGACATCATCATTTTGGGCGGTCATGGTTGGTATTGTCGATAGGATTTATACTGACTCTGTTTCCTAGGGGAGATATGGATGGACACATTCTGGGAGATCAGTTTCCTGAATGCTTTCTCCATCTGTGACCACATCTACAAGAAGATGAACAGTGGGAGTCTATCTGGACCTCTGAGAAGACCAATCTAGAATACTGGGAGATCGAGTTTCATTAAGAGACAGACTCTGAGGAGTTCATCTTGCTGGTTCTGAAGACCATTTCTGCCTCTTTGGGCCCTACTAACAGTAATTTTGAGACCCAACAGAGGAGACCCTGTGAAGGAAACCCAACCACAGCAAAATGAAACAAGATCCCATCTCCAGATGCTCACCGTGTACTCTGGGGGTATCCTGGCGCCAAACCCAAAGGCTGGGAACATCTTGTCACTGAAATCAAATTTAAAAAAAAATAAGTTGCTTCAATTGTCTATCTATTAGGAAGAAAAAACATGAACCTGTATTACCTTGCTAGTCCATTTGCTATGCCACCTGCTGACTCATGCTTCTTGATTATCTGGCAATGGGGATAGCAATAGCCCAGAGGATTACAAAGGTTTTCTTTTCTTTTCTTTTCTTTTTTTTTTTTGAGACAGACCCTCAAGCTGTCACCATAGGTAGAGTGCTGTGGAATCACAGCTCACAGCAACCTCCAACTTCTGGGCTCAAGCAAGTCTCCTGCCTCCACCTCCCAAGTAGCTGGGACTACAGGTACCTGCCACAATGCCCAGCTATTTTTTTTTTTTTTGGGGTTGCAGCCATCATTGTTGTTTGGCAGACCTGGGCTGGATTCGAACCCACCAGCTAGGGTGTACGTGGCTGGCACCTTAGCCACTTGAGCCACAGGCACCAAGCCAGCACAGAGGATTAAAATCAAGAAGCAATCTTCACCATTCATCTCAGTCTTTAGGCTACAACTTCTCTTAACTTTTTGCTAGATTTGATATCAAGAAATATAATGGCCCCAGCATTCATCAGTCTCCCCCCTCACACCATCACCAGTTCAATATTCTGTTTCCTTTGAAAAGTGATGATAAATTGAGTATGTTACATACAGTTGAGTATGTTAGAATCTTTCATATATATTATCTTTTAAAATATTTATAGGGAGAGATTACTGTTTCCAAATTACAAGTGGAGAAGGGCCTTAAGTGATAAAGTGACTTGCCTAAGATCATGCTGCTAACTAGAGGCAGGGTTCAAATACAGACAAGCCAGAAACCAAGGAGATATGCATATTAAAAAGTAATGGAATAGTGAGAATAGCCCACATCCAAAAGTCCCAACGCTGCAAATGCGGGCATGGATATGGAGAGAGGGAACACTTTTACACTGTTGGCGGGATTGCAAGCTAATATAGCCTCTTTGGAAAGAACTATGAAGAATCCTCAAAGAACTCAAAATAGACCTTGCATTTAATCTCACAATCTTATCACTAGATTTCTACCCAGTAGAAAAAAAATAATTTTATCATAGGACATTTGCACTCGATTGTTTATTGCAGCTCAATTTGCAATCGCCAGGATGCCCAAAGTGCCCATCAACCCATGAATGGATTAATAAACTGTGATATTTGTATACCATGGGGTACTACTTAGCTACTAAAAAGATGGAGACCTTACATCGTTTGTATTAACCTGGGTAGAACTGGAGAACATTCTGTTTAATAAAGTATCCAAGTATCCATTCCATTTTTTTCCAAGAATGGAAAAAAAAAAAAAAAAAAAAAAGGAATGGCAAGCTTGTAAGTCTGGGTAACTGACAGAGCTCTGTGCCTTCTACACAACTCATTGTGTCTACCATGTTATCACATACAAGCAGCAACAAGTTGTTTACATGACGTTTCTTGTTCTTTGAACTCAAAGGTACCCTGTCTTTTGTATCATTATCTTTATATCTCCACTTCCCCCTGCCCCTAATTGTCCTCTGCTCCCACTCTGCACCATAGAACTTGACACAAAATACATGCTCAATAACTAGTTAACTAATAAATATGTAAATTTAAATCATTAAGATGTGGTTATATAAAGAAAGGAGGATTCTCATGAAAACCCTTGAGAATCACATGTACATGCATATCCTGTGGCTTGGTTTCTCATGTACACACTGGAATTTCTTTCCTAATTTATTCATTCACATGTATTATATATCACCTCTGATTTTATTGTACTACAAGTGAGAGGATCAGCAAGAGAAGAATTAATATTCATTGACACATACGATGTACCAGGCACTATGCCGGGTGAAGTACATACTTAATTTTCACACAACTTTCAGAAGGTCAATCTATTGGTTATTCCCATTTTACAGATAAATAAGCAGAGTATCAGAAAAGCTTAATAAGCAGGCTAAGGTGATTACCAAGGAGGATAGTATGATTCCAAATCCCATGCTTTTTCTACTTTATCTTTGTAAGTTAAAAATTATATGTAGTAATAAATGTGGTTTTTCTCCTAGTACTTCTAGTAACTGGGCTCCCTGACTAGATAACAAATACGACCCTCCTTAATCAAATATTGTGCTGTTAGGGGTGGGTTGCAATGGGGCTCCAGAATATTGCTTTTAGCAGAGGGCATGTCCTTCTCATACAGTCTTTTCCTTCCTCTTTTATCAAGAACACGTTTGAGGGGGCGGTACCTGGGGCTCAAAGGAGTAGGGCACCATTCCCATATGCCAGAGGTGGTGGGTTCAAACCCAGCCCTGGCCAAAAACTGCAAACAAAACAAAACAAAACAAAACACATTTGAGATTTCTTCTCGCAACAATTCTTATATTTTTCAGTTCTTGGTAGACTAAGCCAAAGACAAAAGGAATTCAGATTAGAGTTCACACTCCCAAAAATCTTCTGTAAGCACAAGGGGATCTTCCCAGCCCTAGGCTAAGTGAGAAGCAAAAGCAGCAAATTTGGATTTCCACCCATCACCACCCATCACCACCCATCACCACCTACTTGTTTTAGAAGCCATTAGTAGCCAACAATGTCTTTGAGAAAACTACCCCAAAACATAGCCAACTTAATTAAATTTAAGGTCAGGGGCTGCGAGATACAAAGAAGACAAAATTCTTTGAAATTAAAGTCTAAATTCTCCTGAAAATCTCTAGCTCCCCCTTTCTCACTGTTGTGTCACTTCTGGTTTTGTGGTGCGTCGCAGCTGCATGTATGCAAGCAAGTATTAATGTGGACAAATAGAGACTCACAACAGCTTATAGAGGATTAGCTACAGATATAAGAAAATAGACTTCTAGTCCTTGGAAATACTGAAATACTTTGCCTCAGAAATTCTTCTTAAACCCAGACAAGGGCAGATGGATGTGAGAAGGGATCTGTGAAGGGGATTTTAGAAGTTCTTTCTAGTTAAGTCTGGCATACAGCTTTTGAGGATGGAGGAAGTGTCCTATTTCTTCTAACTCAAAGATGGCTCAACAATCAAAAGAGAGAAACCCTTTATTTTCTTCTTTGATGGGTTTAGGAGGGGTGAGAGCTAATATTCCATGCATTTCTCATCACTAAACCAGTGCTTCAGTCTTAGTGATATTTCTTTGATAACTTCTAAGCCATCTTGGGGGATCCGAAGTTAGTTGAGCATGATGTACTGTTATGCAATTGAATTTCAAGAGTAAGGAAGGTAGAGACCTCACCTACAAGGGGGAATAATTAATGAGTAAAGAGAGATAAATTCTCTGAAATCAGCCACCACAAAGCCTGTAACTAATAAACATACCAAAGAAAAAATTTCAAGCCTAAGCAGAATAGATTTTAAAAATCTATTCTTTCTGTTTAAAAATAAAATTAGGTGGAGAGTAGTCTTATTAGGCAAGAAGTGAGAGAAGGCATATTGAACTCTAAAGGAAGCATTGGCACGTCAACACTACAAAGAACTCAAGATTGGATGCACTCTGCACCAAGCAAAGGCCCATTTAGCCGAGGAAAATAATTGTTGAAGACCGATAACCTGGAAAATTCAGGGTTATATTATTGCATCAACAAAGGCAATATTTCTTACTATTAAAATAAAGTGATATAAAATATAATAAGAGAACCCATGCTCTTAAATGTTTAAGAGTAAGCTGTAATGGTTAAGAAGAACCCATGCTCTTATATGGTTAAGAGTAAGCACTGAATTTAGGGAATGGCTGTGGTCAAATGGCCTCCAAACAGAAGATTTATTTTTAATTACCATTTTTACTTTTCCTGTTAAGAAAAACTTTCAGATAAATCCAGAGGTTAATAAAAGTAAAGGCAAATTACCTTATCTATGAGGAAATGGAGAATAACTCAGAGCAATGTGGCATTTCAGAGGACCTAAACATTTAATAAAGACTGTAATCTAAAGCAGTGGTCTTAAAAATGACATACATAGAAATGAAAAGCCCTCTGGGGATAGAAGAACATGGCTTTTTTTTTTTTTAAGGGAAGTCAATATTCAGTCCCTTTATATCCTTGTGTAGTCTTTGCTGAAACAGATCTGGGGACTCAGTGATGGAGGGCCCTGTTCTCCACTCACACCTTTCCTTTAGCAATGACTCTTCTCCTTTAGCCATTCTGAATCTTAAGCACTATGGTGCTTTGTTCCAGAAGCAAAATCTCTGTAGTATCAAATAAGGGTACAATTCTAAAGGTGAATGATTCACTAGGAAAAAAATGATCCCTTTGCAATTTTTGCTTTAAATAAATTTTAGCAAGTGCTGATGTCAATTGGTGGATTATTAAAAATTTCTTTTGATGATTGACCATTTTGTGATTTTTTTTTTTGCATCTAAATCAGAATTGAAAGAATTGTTAGTCAAATTCTCCATTTCCATGTGCTTATGTTTAAGAACAAGTTTTCTTAGTATTTACATTGATTAAAGCAAAAAACCCAGAAGGGTTAAAATTCATTCTAGACTCTTCCATTTTAATAATATAATAGGTAGCAGTCATCCACAGATATGAAAGCTAAATGGAAAAAAAAGTGCTGTATATTTCAGTAAGATATGATTTCGTCTTACAGGGAATAATTTGGCACTTATAATTCAATATATTGAATTTATATATATTAAAATATATTTATGTTCTTTTGATCAATGCACTAATAATAATTGCTTAAAAAATTCAATCCAGATATTTTTATCATTCTTTGAAACCTTTCATCATAGAAAATTTTGGAAATTAAAAACATTCAAATTTATATTTTTATTATAGAAATATATGATATGGTGATCAATAAAAGAATTACAAATCAAATTTGTTAAGATACTTTTGGATAAAATTCTATAGGGAAAGAGAATGGAAATATGAGTTGATGAAAAAGAAGAAACAACTAAAATTCTCATCTCAAACTAAAGAGTTTGTTCATTTTTAAAAAATGGATGGATATCAAATATTCATGGCATTTTGATTCTACTGGAGATAGTCATAGGAGTTATGTAAGAATTTTATTTTAAATGTCCACATATACAATATACTAGAATTTTCATATTTTGTCACTATTTAAACTTATGATGAAAAAGTTAGACTTCAATGAAAAAATGTGTGAGAGTCATACAGTCTTTTTAGGGACACATGAACAAAAAACTTTTAAAGGCCATTGGTTCAAAATGAACTTTAGATCTGGGACTCTAGTCCTGTCCCCTTTCGTATTCAGTTTATTTTTTAAAAAATAAATTTAGGGTATTAAAGATAATAGCCTCCATCCTTATAAAACATTTATAACAACAGGCAGAACATGTTCTAGCTGGCTACTTTATATCTAATGCTTACCATTTCCAGCAAGGAAAGTTTGATAAACCTTCCATTTGTAATTAAGGAAGCCAAGGGACCCAGTAAATGCGAATCTCCTAGGTATAGAGGTAGCAGAGCTGGGATTTGAAGTTAGGTCTACTAGTCAGCAGGATCCTGTGAGTTTCCATCCTCCCTGACTCTGTCTTCCATAAAAGGCTGGTATGAGCTAATGATTCAGAATAATGAGACTAGTCCATCTATATTCTAATAACAACAAAGGACGGTGTTAGAGTACTGATCAGCCCAGAAGTCATCATCCCCAGGACTCCCTTCTTAAGCACCCCTCTTTCCACAAAGGGCAGAGTTAGCCCTTCCCTCCTTCATACAATTCCCACCCTTACACAGGTCAAGGCTGCCCTGGCCACCCTGGGCTGTAATTTATTTACTTGCTGTTCTCTACTATGAAGCCGTGAGCCACTTGAGGGAAAATTGTGTTTTATTCATTTTTCTATCTTTACAGCTCCACTTGAGGTACTTGGCACTTAAGTAGAAGCTACGTGCCTCCTTAGCCAATCTGTCTGACCCATCTCTACTGATTTAACTCTGGATCTCAACCCTGGATACCAATTTGAATAAAAAAGTTCTGATTCCCAGCCAGGACCACACACACTTCAATCAAATCAGTCTCTGCAGTGTGGCCCAGGCATCAGTACACTGTAAGCCTTTCCGAGTGTTTTCAATGTGCAGCCTAGGTTGAGAACCACTGATGTTGGTAGAGTGGAAAAGGCAGGTTTGTGATATGAGCCTACCTTTTCATGACCAGCCCAGTGCTCTACACTTGAAAATACCTGTTAGATTTGGTTGCAGCTCTAATCTTGTGCCCTAGCATCACACCCACCACACCATGACGACTTCTGCCTTGGTTTAGGATATCCCTGCCTCATTGTGTGGTGGCTACTTCTACAAAACTACACTTTCAAGACATGTATGTATTTAGTTTCTATACTATCTTGATATCAGATAGGCCTTTTTATTGGAAAACATTTCAGGTCATCGGAGACCCACATACTGCTTGGAACCAAAGAACAGATGCACCTTGGCTTTGAGCAGTCTAAGGAGGCCAGGATGTTTACAAGAGCTGGGGAAATACTGCAGTCAACAGAGAATGCATGAGCTTGTGTGGGCTGTGACTCATGTGTGTGTGTATGTGTGCGTATGTGTGTGGATAAACATGCTTGTGTGTATGTGCTCATTTGTGTGTGTGCAGGAATGTTGAGCTTAGGGAATCAAGGCAGAGAGAAGAGACAGCAGCATCTCTTTCAGAGGCTGAGGGATAGAAGAAACTGGCAGGATTGCTTTCTGGGCTTAAGGACCAGCTATCTGGGGGAAACTTCCCTTCAACCCTGAAAAGAGCTTCATGCTCAAGCTGTTCTACTTCATGGATCACCTTGTAATGACCCCATAGCAATGACTGTATGAGGCAGAAAGAAAGCCCTCGGCTGTCAGAGGCTGGGAGAATTTCTAAGGCTCATGGGGATTACAAACCCCTGTGTCACTGCAGGAGGGGGAACGATGCCTTCTGTCAGTTTTTATTCAAGTGTTTCTTTTTGAGCACCAACCTCACTGACTTTGATGTGAGAATAAATTAATTCCGGAGCCCCGACTTGATATTTCCCGACTCTGCCTGTCTATTGTCTATCCACCCACACAACAGAGAAATGGTGGAACCTTGTCAGTTTTCAAGCAAGCAGCTTGCATTACACATTTTTCTAAGAAGTCTTGTAAAATAGTGCTGGGATGTTTCAATCCTCCTTTTCTTCCTTAGGTCTTTGCCCATTTTAATGATGAGCTACTTTCTTTATACAAAAAAAAAAAAAAAAATTGCTCCACTGAGCTGTAGAAACTTGATTTTCTTGAAAAGTTGTGGATAATAACTTTGCTCTCACCCTATTGAGATTTAAAAAAAAATCATTTATGATGATTCTTCACGCAATCCCTAAAGTGTCATATCTTATTTTTATATTGAATCTGCATCTTTGAGGAAATACAAAATGCTCCCAAGACTTGGTCTGATTCACTTTCTAAAGGGATAAAAGCTTTAAAAACTGTACATGTCACTCTCACTATAGTATCTGCACTTCGCCAGTGAGGCAATCGGGAAGGGACACATTCGGCAGCTTTTTCCAGGTCATCCAATAAATCTGCGCTAAGACCACGATGAGGGCTCTGAGCCTTCACCTCTTAATTTCTGGACAACTTACCACTCTTCTCTTTGGAAATTATTATTGGACTGCCTTCTCCATTGAAGATTCAATCTTTTAATCAAGCCTTTACTATATGATATGTGTTAAGTGCTTTTTACTTATTTTATCTCATTTATAAGCTTTTCAAGATTTAAAAGTTGCAAATCTTGAAGAAATTCCTTCCCCTCCTTATCTCCTAGGATGTGCACACATTATTATTAGTTATTAATGTGTGTGGGCTGGGGTGGGGTGGGTGTATCTATATATGTGATATAAAGAAGGCAGAGAATTAACAGTTTTTGTGTCCTGGAGAAGTTTAGAGAAGTTCCCAACACAGCAGAGATGCAATTTGTCAGTCTTATTTCTCTCTAGAAGAAATCTTCATATGACATAAACCTCTTTAGGGATTCTTCCAAAGAATCCAAAGAAATTAGAGAAATTAGCATCCAAAGAAATTAGAGCTGAAATTCAAATTATCTTTATAGTAAGCATCTCAAGATTGAGCAAGAGAAGTGTTACTTCAACAAGGTATTTATTTATTTGTAGGGTTTTTTTTTGTTGTTGTTGTTGTTGTTGTTGTTTTGGCCAGGGCTGGGTTTGAACTCACCACCTCCAGTATATGGGGCCAGCACACTACTCCTTGAGCCACATGCACCACACCAACAAGGTAATTTAAATTGACTATTGCTTTCTGCCCTAGATGTACAGGTGAGGAACTGTTAGCAAGGAGGTGAGCGTTTATAGCTCTTGGATTTTACTAGGCCTGTTCATTCATTCCTCAAATGCTGTCATGCTCCATTTCAGTCACCAGTGATGACCGGGCTGAATCCAGAGACACCGGCAGGCAGCAGACCAACTGGACCTTCCCAATGACCTGTTCTATTAGTTTCTCTGTACTTTCTGGTCACAAGGATGTGTCACTTCCTAGAGAATGCGAGGCAACAGGATTGAAATATGGTTATCACTAATTATGAAACCAGAAAGAACAGAAATGGTAGTATCCCACAAAATCTCCCAGAAACCTGAAAGATCAAGTTGCTTTCTTAATTTTCCTGATTTAAAAAGTTAATTCCTTGTTGCTCATTACTAACTAGCCTTATTTTACAATCACACCAGGGAGTCAACTGAACTTCGTACATATTAATGTTATGTATAATATAAGAGGCATCAAAAACGCCTCTTAAATCAACTCCTGAACTCCTTCACCTCAGTCTAGAAATACTGGAAAGGCAGAACAAATACAATTGAATGTAATTTATAAGACACTTCCTATAGGGAATTATCTTGGTAACAAAGGTCATTATTTACCATTATGTAAAAATAAATTGAATACCGATGTAGTCTCAAAATTATTTTTCTATATATACATAGGCAAATGCACTCATATTGGCATGGCCACACAGATGCACCATACAATATCTGCTAAAGTTACCATTAGCTTTTGAGATCAATGAAGTATAGTGATTACAAACTTATCTGCAGAGTGAGCTAGATCTGAGTTCAAGTCCTGTCTGTGGTTGTGTGATAATGCAACCCCTTGAATAATATTCTTCTTATATAAAGCAATACCCATTATAAGCTATTAGACGCAATAACGTCATGCATGTAAAACTCCAAAGTACTCACACATCATCTGGGAATCTTGTTAAAATACAGATTAAAATTCAGTAGGTCTGGAATGCTGCTCATCCATGAACAAATTTTAAGTAGCACAAGGTACATATTAAGATGTACCTTGTGCTACTTAATTAATTTTGGTTTAATTAATGCTACTTAATTTTGGTTTCTGTCAAGAATATAAAGAAGAATATAAAGAAGAAACCAAAATTGCTATCCATTGGTCTTGAAAGCCAATTAAGAGAAGAAAGATGAACAAGGATTTTGTTTGATGACCAAAGTAAACATGGGACAAACTTGGTGTCTCTAGATGTGGAGAGATATTGAAACAAGTTTTTAATCTATACTTTCATTTTTTTTTTTTTTTTTGTAGAGACAGAGTCTCACTTTATCGCCCTCAGTAGAGTGCTGTGGAGTCACAGCTCTCAGCAACCTCCAGCTTTTGGGCCTAGGCGATTCTCTTGCCTCAGCCTCCC
>CAUYRH010117521.1:0-31546 GCA_963574655.1 Perodicticus potto | reverse complement strand
AGGTTACCACACAGCCACATTCTTTTCCCTTTTTATTAGAGACAATTGCTGAGTGATGAATGTTCCTAGGGGCCCTCCAGACTTCCTTGTTCACCAGGCCAGGCTTTCCTCCCTTCCCTCTTGAAACCCCTTTCTTTGTGTTCCTTCTCAATAACAATGGGATTAGACATTAGCATAGTGTCTTTAAGGTTCATTCATGCTTTTGCATGTATCATTACTTCATTTCTTTTTCTTTTTTTTTTTTTTTTTTTTGGTAGATACAGAGTCTCACTTTATTGCCCTAAGTGGGGTGCCATGGTGTCACGTAGCTCACAGTAACCTCCATCTCCTGGGCTTAGGCGATTCTCTTGCCTCAGCCTCCTGAGTAGCTGGGACTACAGGCGCCCACCACAACGCCTGGCTATTTTTCTGTTTTGCAGTTCAGCCGAGGCGGAATTTGAACCCATCACCTTCGGTATATGGGGCCGGCACCCTACTCGATGAGTCACAGGCACCACCCAATATACGCTTAACTATTAAACATACTTAAGTATATCAATTAAGAAAAAAATTCAGTTATTCTTTAAACTGTGTAGAATAGATTCCTTTTATGCAAACTATAACTTTCATCTTATTTATCTTCACATTCCATCCTGATTAATTACATATGTTATTTTAGGTATTTGAATAAAGCTTTAGGGGACCTCTAGAGTTTTATAAATGACTTCTTGGGTATAATTGTTGCAGGCATCAAAATACTTGGTAAACGGAGTATTTTAAATGTGAGGCTATATCTCACTATATCTCCTGGCTTCCTCACTCCCTCCCCAGTCTTTTTTTTTTTTTTTAGAGACAGTATCTCACTACTTTGTCACCCTTGGTAGAGTGCTGTGGTGTCAGAGCTCACAGCATCCTCCATCTCTTGGGTTTATGCAATTCTCTTGCCTTAGCCTCCCAAGTAGTTGGGACTACAGGTGCCCACCACAACACCTGGCTATTTTTTTGTTGTTGCAGTTTGGCTGGGGCTGGGTTTGAACCCACCACCCTTGTATATGGAGCCAGCACCCTACCCATTGAGCCACAGGTGCTGCCCTCCCTCCTCAGTCTTTAACCATTTAAACTACTTGGGTATCTTCTACTTACACACATTTTTTTTTTCTAGTGATGATCTTCATAACTGTTGTTGATTGTTTTTACTTTCTCTCTTGTTTTTTGACTCAACATACTTCTTTCCTTAAGACTGAATTAAACATAAAATATTTAGCAAAACATTTTAGTGGTAATATAAAAGCAAGAAGTATGCTCATGGACTAGGATAGACATCATTGAATTTTTGTAATATCATAATTTTAGAAAAAATGTTACATATGAACTAATTTTCTCCTTATTTCATTATAGGACATTAACATTCTAGTATAAGTAACCTTGAGTTTATAGGAGACACATGTCTATAATTACAATACTAGCCACTAGCTTGTCAGGTGACAAACATCAGGATCAAGGAATTTTACCAGGGTAGATTAAAACGTATCATTTTAAAACAATAGCAGTGGTCAGTTTTCTTGAGGAATACAAATTTACATGATCTTGTAAATGAACTGAATCATAAAATGATGTCTTTTTTCCCTTTTCCTTGTCAGAATGGGGAGGGGGATAATACAATGGTCATAAAGCTGTTTCTACCATTGGTTGAAGGGAATATGATCTTAAAAAATAAATACCCTCTTTATTTAATCACAGCTTTGTACTTTCAAACTTTATACATCTACAACAAGAGTAGAAAACAAATCAAGGCAAACGATACTAAACATGGAATAAAAATAAACTTAAAATAGAGGGTACTGTATTGAACATAAGCACACAATTCCATTGATGCTCTTTCTTTTTTTTGTGAAAAGTTCTAGTGGCAAAGTTTGATCAATTATGATTATGTATAATTCATGGTATAAAACTTTTTGAAAATTTAGTAGTAAAATCTACAAAGGAGTATTTTGCAGCTTATTTTTATTGACTTTCCTTTGTTTTCACTGGTTGTTATTGAATAGAATGTAATTTTGCTAAAAATGGGCTAAACCTGATTTCTCAAAATCCGTGTATTATTCCCAGCCTGCTTTCCCAAAATAGCCTAGGACTAGATCTAATTTAGGAAGCATAAAATTGTACTTCTGAAAGGATAGTTAATGATCTTATGCCTCTGTGAAGGTCCAATTTATAAACTGTTCACTGAGTAAATGAGATACACATTTTTTTCCTCAAATATTTGCAATCTAGAAGCTCAACAAATTCTCTATTTGGACAATTTTTTATTAGTTTTAGTACTGGTAAAATAGGGAATCAAGAAGTGATGAAAATGATTCTCATTCATATGTATAAGTTTTTTTTTAGAAAATTAATGTTCATTTCATTTAATTCAAAAGCTCAGATGCTTCTGTTTGAAATAAAAAGTGGTAAAATTTGCTTCCCCAAATCATGAAAAAAATGGATCTTTGCTCAGGAGTTCAAACCAGCCTGAGCAAGAGCAAGACTTCATCTCTACTAAAAATAGAAAAATTAGCTGCTTGTCATGGAAATGCACCTATAGTCCCAGCTACTCAGGAGGCTGAGGTAGGAGGATAGCTTGAGCCCACAAGTTTGAGGTCAACAATGAGGTTGCCACTGCATACTACTGGAAACATAGTGAGAGTCTGTCTAAAAACAAAAACAAAAACAAACAAATAGATCCTTACCTGCTGAGACTGAAATAATATAGATTGTTTTTAAAATAATGTTGACCAAAGTTACCAAGTACTTGTTTTGGCCCTATGGGACACTTAATTTGTTCCTGGTGTTATTAGGGGAAATAATCAATAAATTCAATCATTTCAAATATTTTGTAAAGATTTTTTAACATTAAACGTAATAGTCAAGGAGCTATTGTGATAAAATATCACATTCATTATTTCATACATTTTGACTAACTGATGAAGAAGTTAAGGTAAGAAGCCAGCAAGAATTAAATAATTTCATAATATTTAAACATTTTAAAAAGAAATAATTTCAACTACCATTTTCTCAGTGAAACACATGAATACAAATCTTACGATCACATGCATGTTAATCTTATCCCAATGTCTGACTTAAGTCTTTATTATTAACCGTCCACTGTATCCCCTCATCACTGCTATCAATCTGACTTTCTTATTCTCTGATTGTTCCTCATCTGAAAAGGGGCATAATAATAATGATCATTTATAGGGCTTCTGTAGGCTTAATGCATGAATATATACAAAAACCTTAGAAAAATGCCTGTCATATAGTAAATACTACGTAATTTTTCTCTTACCTCTTCAGTTTATCTTTTTTTAATCTTATTTTTAAATCTAAATCATAGAAGAATTTGTGCAGTTATTTTCTCTTAGAATATAGCGAAAGGAACTTCCTTTCATTTTAGAGTGACTGGTTCTACTATATCAATAGATTCCTTGGATCGAATCATTTACCTATCATAATTACAACAACTTACATATTACCAGGCCAAGAATAGCATTCAACCCAAATAGCATCTATTTCAAACACCACAGTATGATTAAAATAAGCACCTAAATTTCATTAATTCTGTTCTTCCACTTATGTGGGTAGACAGTACTATGATGTAATATCATGGAGATATTTCTGGCTTTAACTGTCATCTGTGAGTCTCACATGTGCTCTCAAAACATCCCATCCATGTTTGCCTATGTCAAGGGTTCTCAGCTAGGGGGTAATTTTGTCCCATCGGGGGCATGCGACAATTTTTTAGAGACATTGTAATTGTCACAACAGGGCTTATGGGAAGGGTCCAACTCACCTCAGCCATTTCAGAGATAAGGCAAAACATCCTATAATATACAAGACAGTCTCTCACAGCAAAGAATTTTCTAGTGCAAAATGTCCATAGTGCGGAGGGTGAGAAACCTTGGTGTCCATCGCCTACTGCTTCCAAATCCAGTGGTCCTCAGTGCCTTCTCTAAGCATGATATCCTTCCACATTGCTCTGCTCAGCTCCCTTCAGATTGCAATGCCTCTGTTAGATTCTGACACATTTTCTTCAGAATTACACCTATTCCGTGATTGTTTTTGCAGTATTCACCAGATTAATCTTTGCACATGAATTCTTAAAAAACATAGAAATCATCATGTAGGTACTGTTTTTAGTTGTGACTGTCAAACCTCCAAATTTACCTGAAATCATCTTATTTTCTAACCTCCTGAAACAACCTTCACATGCCTTTTCCTATTGTCAAAGGCTAGACCCTCATATTAAACCTGATTCTCTTCTCTTGTCTTATTTTCAAAGAGTTCGCTCCTTCAACCATCATCTCTTAGATATTCTACCTACCTCATTGATTGATTGATCATTTAACATTTTTAATCCTTAAATATTTTTTTCCATTTTTTTATTAAGTCACATATGCATAGATCATGTATACATTTATGCCTTTGCGGGACTCAATGTGTTGATTATTTGTACAAATTGGAGTGCTTACATCCTACTAATTAACATACCTTTCACCTCATTTACTTAATCACAGTGTTAAGACATTTGTATTCAATACTTGATAGATTTGGCTTGTACCCTTGCAACATGCTTCATTGGTGTGGTCCCACCATTAACCCTCCCTCTGTCGAACCACCTCCCTCTCCCCCTTCCCTTCCCTCCTTCATCCTGGGCTATAGCTGTGATTCATCTCTCATATGACAGTGTGAGTGATTATAAATTGGGAAATGTGGAACAAGACTATATTAAATTCTGAAATATCATCAATTATAAGAAATCTCCCTGTCATACTTCAATCATTAAATATGACTCCAATGATCTCTGTCTCTCTCTTCTTAGGTAGTAACCAATTCTCTCCAAATATTTACAAAGTTCTTACAATGTTGTCTACAGACACATCTAACTTTTCACTTCTCATTTATTCTTCAAGTCTGCTTTGAAGAATAAATGAGAGAAATTGGTTACAGATTTCTGCCACACTAATTCTTATTTATATGGACACTGCTCACTTCCATGTTGTTTAGTCCAGTGGAACCTTAATGAATATACCTTACTTAACCTCTGCTGTGACTATTAGAGAGGGCTCTTCTGTCTTTCTAACGATGCCCTCTTCACTTGACACAGGGTCATCAAACTTCAGGTCTGTTTTGTACATTTGTGAGCTCTCTTTCTCATTGTCTTTCTCTCTTTTTCTCTATCTACAATTAATTCTTGTCCTCTTTCTTCCATTTCACTGTTTTCACTCTCTGTTATCTCATCTTCAATTCCTTGAAATGTCTCTGAATTACATGAGTATGTTGACAATCCCCAAGCCTTTCCTTTCAGTACCAAATTACATAATGGCATCTTTATCAGGGACAATACAAAACTAATATAATTCAATAGGAATGTCCTTCCTTTAATATTTTTAACTATTTTGAATGGATTTCCCAATGCTACCACTTTCTCAGGTTATAATCAATGCTATTACTTGTAATCTCTACCTGATCTTTTATTTCTAAATCTATTATTTCATAAAATAATATGAATATTTCTCCATTTTTCTCCTGTCTATCATTATTATTATTATTATTACTATTTTTACAGACAGAGTCTCACTTTATCGCCCTCAGTAGAGTGATATGGCGTCACAGCTCACAGCAACCTCCAATTCCTGGGCTTAGGTGATTCTCTTGCCTCAGCCTCCCTAGTAGCTGGAAACACAGATGCCCAGCTATTTTTTGTTGTAGTTTGCTCAGGGCTAGGTTTGAACCCTCCACCCTCAGTATGTGGGACCGGTGCCCTACATACTGAGCCATAGGCACCGCCCTGTCTATTATCTTTTAAATGCTAAACTATTGCTTCACTTCATATTTTCAGCTTCCCAAAATAACATTTCTGACTTGGTTTTCACTACATAGAAGAAATTATTATAAATAATAAATAAAACAAATGATACTACACCCAGGTATATGATTCTTAAAAAAAATCTGATAAATAACAAATAAATTACTGTCTTACTATGGACAAAAAGTCCTGCCTGGGTAAGCCTGCCTAGTTTCCTTGTTTCATCTCTTTGTCATCTATTACTCATTACTTGCTAGAATTTGGTCACATTAAAGTCCGCTCAGTTTTTCTGCATGGAATTGTCCTTTCTTCTTCTAATATTTTGTATGCGGTTCTATTTTCTTGCAATATACTTTTCTTTACACAAGTCATACCTACTTGGTTTCTACTGTGTTCTAAAACTTACCTTCAATTTCTTCTTCACAGAAAGCCTTGTCTGGCCATCATCTCTAAATAATGTCCTATCCCACACTTTTGCAAATAGCTGCAGTTCCTTTTACAGCATCAGAATGCTATACCCTCTGGTCTATTTACATATTTATTCCTGTGCTTAATTATTTACTTCTGTGCATACTTCTCATATTGACTATAAGTTCTATGAATCATAAATCAAGTCTATTCTTTAATCTTCTGTATACGGCTCTGAGTAATGTGTCTGGTATGCATGCCTTGAAAATATGTATGATTTTAGTAAAGAAATTACTCCTCAAATGCTTCAGAGGTTAAACGTTTCTACTCCTCTCCTTCAATATATTTTTATGAAATATTAGATAAATAATCCAGTAGGTGCTAATGGAAACAGTAAAAAAAACAATAACAAGATTAAGGATTTTTGCATCATGAAACTAATTCTTATTATTTGATGCCTTTAATAGTTAACCTTCTGAAAACATGTTACACTGGTACTCTTGTTATTCTCCACTGTCAGGCAGATAGAGATGCATTTCCATCAGTCTTCGCTTTTATTGTTCATGACCTATGTGCATGTCATGTTCTCGTGAAGATTTCTGCATGTCAATTACTCACTCCTGGATCTTCAGAAATAAATAAAGCTAATTAGCTCTAATATGATAAGTTTTCAATATATCAGAGTAAAACAGCCTTACAACTAATAATAGCACATATTATAGATTAGGAACCACGACAAGAGCTTCTTTAATCTGCACAATCATGTAATATATATAGTGATGGTGACTGTTAAACTAGCATACATGTTTCTGAACTGCTTTAGCAATTTTTAACAACATTTGGTATTTTGAATTTAGGTTTTCAGAAGTGCTGCCTTACTTCAGATCATGAAATGCATCAGTTTGAATACATGAGTTATACAAATATAACAAGTTGGAGGTTGTCCTTGTAAAACTGTGCTGTCAATTACAGAATTCATAGTAAAGCTGCTCTCTTTTATATCTGCCGCAAGCTGTCTTGCTTTGGAATATTATAGAGAATACTTTGAATGTCAAGAAATATTTCTACTGGTTGACAAATTTTGTAGAATTTATCAAGAAGGTATTGATTGATGGAAAATTCAAATTTAAGGAAATGCCTATCATAATTAAGAGCTTAGAAGTTCAGTAGACATTCAATGGACCAAATCTCTCTCTTTAGCTAAAATTTTCATGAGAAAGATGAAAAAATGCTGAAAAAGAATAAAAAGCAAAAGATATAGAAACATTCATCAAGACATATTATTCTCTGCACTTCTCTCCTCCCCGACAGCTACCAGTGCATCCTGGAATACCATCCTCTCTGAAAATGCTCGAGAATATGAGGCACAAATGTGCAGAAGCTCTGCCTGCCAGTTTGCCAAGCATCTCCAGCCCATATACTTACTGTGTGGCTTTCAGTGTTACTGTTTGATCATCTACAAAGTTGGAATGATACTGCCAACCAATTATTTGAACTATGTTCAGGATTAAATGCCAACTACTAAGAAAATTGTCTAAAACAAGGTAGACATTATTGTTGTTATTAATAACATTCTCAACAGTCTCTGTTTCCAGTCTTGTTCCTTTTCACTCTACACTTTCTTTTCTTTTGAAGTTCAATCAAGCTAAATCTTATTTCCGGATACATTCTTCCCATTCAGATGTGGCATGCGTAATTCTAATATGGTCAATTAAAAAATGAAAGATGCAGAAGTACCTTTTTCTATTTGATCACAGGTCGGCATGATAGCCTGGAGAAGTGAGAAGTGAGATTACACCATCATGGCATAAGGATGCTTGAGGTTGTGTTCTTTAGTTTTTGAAGGAGCACAAGATAATAGGTTGCTCAGAGGCATCTAGGACCAAATGATCCTTTCCATAACCCCAGACTCCAATGGGCTTTCCCTCCTCAGTCTGTGATATAAGACTTTTATAAATCCTTTTTCTTGGGGATAAATACGGATATCCAATCCAGATCAAAATATAAAGAATGACAAAAATTTTGCCCAAGTTCTCATCACTCAGATAAGCCACTGAAATATATTGAAAATGCAACTTATAATTGTACTGCAAAATGCACTGCTATTTTTAACTCTAGAATTAGAAGTCTGAGTCAAAGGACATGTTAACTTTCACTCTTTAGATTGAACCTAGCCTCATCTACAGAACACTACAATGCAATCTCAAAGGAAATGACATTTAAATGAAAATCCACTTTTTTTTTTTTTTTTGAGGACAAGGAAAGAAAAGTTTATTAAATTTCTGGAAAATAAAGAGGCTGGCAAAATACTGTCTCAAAAATATCATCTTCTCCCCCCTCTGAAGAGAAGCACAGAACTTTGAATGTTCTGATCAATCCTGTAATCTCAGTTTGGGCTAAGACAATCTCATGGCCTGTTTAGAGTAATCCCATCTTCATCTAAAATGATCTTGTGAGCTCCACCCAGATGATTCCTTTGAGCTATCTCCTATGGTACAAGAACAAAAGACATTCCCCAGCCCCTTTTGACCCCTGGACCAACAAAAGGCCTGGCATCCAGACACTTTCCATATCCATTTCTTTCTCCACTCTTCCATCCTTCCATTTGAGTCTTATTTCACTTAGCATAACACCCTCCACGTTTCACCCATGTTATCCTACATGGAGGTACAGAATGGTAGTATTTCCTTCTTTATAAATGCTGGATGATTTTTCCAATGTGTATATATGCCATACCTTTTTACCCACCTGTCAATGTATAGTTGTTTCCATAATTCACTATTCACTACTGCAAACACTGCTGCAATACATAATTATTTAGCACAGCAACCCCACATATTGTAATGACAAAAACAACTTTTTCTTAACAAGATTTTTCCTAACAAGATACAATTTCCCTTTGTACATACAAAATCACTCCTATGCTCACCCTCAAATTATACTAAAGTTTCCACATTCACTTAATAAATTCATTACCTGGGAGACAGTCACAGTATCACCTTTAGGTTATATTACTCCCACTCATTTATTGTCCAATTTGGATGTTTTTTACCTACAGATAAAGTTATAAAATAACTACTAATAATGACACTTTTATAAAATAATTAGAAAAAGACAAGGGGAAAGAAAACCCAAAATATAAACACTAGATGTAGATAATTTCACATTTAACAAACTTGGGCAAACATGCTTCTCTGGTATGGTTTTCCTCTCTGCACATGTATGAATCAATAGTTGATCTGCCACTGCCCATTGACTATTTCCTTTGTTCTTAGATAAGGGCTCAGAAGGTCTAGGTCTTTACTTGCTGGAATGAGAAAAATCTCCATTTCTGAAATGTTTGAATCATTAACAGTCCTCCTTTGTTCCTTTGCTATAATTTTGTATTAACTTTTACTATTCAACATTAAACTACTAAGAGGCACCCCGCAGAGATTCCAGACATAATCCTCCTAGACCCCCTATTTAATAACAGCAATTCTATTCCCTTGTAATCTTAATCAATCACACAGCCAATCAAGTAACCCTCTTCTTTGCTGGTCAATATTATTTAAAAAAGAAAGAAAGAAAGAAAGAAAGAAAGAAAGAAAGAAAGAAAGAAAGAAAGAAAGAAAGAAAGAAAGAAAGAAAGAAAGACAATTAATGGCTGAGTGGCAAATTCAATTTCCAATTAAATGTATCCTCTCAGGAAACATTCTTAATGCCTATGGGAATCAATGCGGAAAAATGGAGAGAGACATTTGATATAATCATGAGAGAAACCACTCCACCTTTGCTACTTCATTCCCAGATCAAGAGCCTATACTATATACTAGTTTCTGATTCAAATGATATACTGGATTCTATATTATAGAACCCAATGTTGCCAGGATCTTGTCTTATAACTGGCACACAGTTTGAGTCCTCAGAAAGCATGCTCTTGTTCCAACCACACTAGCTGCTTTATGGCTAATGGGGCATGTGGCAAAAACTATAAATTCTAAGGTCCAGGGCACTTTGCTTTACTATTTATGCCGTGAAACCTGTTTCTTTGTTAAAAACAATTGTGCAGAATACTATGATAGTGAATTGGAGCAGTTCACAGCTGAAAGGCTTAAAAGCCTATCATTGTGCACAAGAAAGGTAAGTCCATATGCACAATATATTTCTGTTCCCTATGAGAATAAACAACTGGACCCTCAATGATGAAATCATCACAGTGTAATCAGTCTACCACCAAGATATGGTTCCACACAGAAAACAGTGTTTTTTCTCTCCTATTGACAGTTCAGATTTTTGATATAGCAACAGTCAGGCCTGCCTTGTAGGCGTGATATAGCAACAGAAGGGAAGTTCTGTTCATCACTGGAGTCGTGCATATTTGTTTACACGTGTAAAAATGTAAGAGATACAGGCGCAATTTTGTTGCAGAGGTATATTTGCTGTGGTGAAGTCTGGACTTTAAGTATGACCTTCACATGAATAATATATATTCTATCCATTAAATAATTTCTTATCACCCACTTGCCTCCCCTTCTCTAAGTCTCCAGTCATTCCACACTCGATGTCCACGTGCAGTATCTGACTTCCTATTTCTGGGTTGCTTTCCTTAAGATAATGGCCTCCAGTTTCATCTGTGTTGCTGAAAAAGTCATTATTTTGTTCTTTTTTATAGCTGAGAAGTAGTCTATTGTGTGTATTGATGGATTGTTAGGTTGATTTCATATCTTTTCAAAAATTCTTTATTAATTCATAATTGTGTACATTAATGCATTTATGGGGTACAATGTGCTGGTTTGATATACAATGTGGAATGCTTACATCTAACTGATTAACATAACCACCCCTACAAATGGTGCTGGGTAAACTGGCTGGCAAACTGTAGAAGATTGATTCCAGATCGTAGCTAATGCATGTAGTAGTCATATAACATATGAACCCAGGTATTTTTTGATACTAATATTTCTTTTCCTTTAGGTAGATATCCAGCAATGGGATTAAGGATCAAATGGTAATTCTACTTTTGGATCTTTGAGAAATCTCCATATTGTTTTTCATGGAAGTTTTAATTTACATTTTCAATAGTGTATAATTGTTCTCTTTTCTCTATATCCTCTCCAATTTGTTATTTTTTTGATATTTAATTATAGCCATTCTATCTCATGTATGTTAACACCTCATTGTGCTTTTAATTTGCTTTTCTGTGACATTGAACATTTTCCATATACTTTTTGGCTATTTATATGTTTTCTTTTGAAAAATACCTATTAATGCCCATTATTCCCTTTTTAATGGGTTATTTATATTTTGTCAGCATTAATTAGTTGTTTGAATTACCCTGTAAGCTCCAGAAATTAGTCCATTATTGGTCTTATAGTTTGGAAATAATTTCCTCCACTATATGTATTGTCTATTCTGTGTCCATTGCATTGATTATTATTATTTTCTTTTTGCTGTATCATGAATACTTCTTTTTTTTTAAACGAGACAAGCCAGCACACAAGTGACGATGAGTGTGACCTTCAGAAGCACTTACCACCTTTCAAGAGTCCATGAATACTTTGTTTTACATAGGTTAATTATGCAAGTTCAGGGAAAATGAAAAAATAAAAGAGAGAAACTGAAATTACAAAAGCAGTCCACATCATCTTGTTCACACAATTATTTAAGTCCTTCCCATTATACGATATGATCTTTGATGAACATAAAAAATGAACACAAATATCTTTACATTCTAGTCACTTTTGTAATACCCTACAAATAGTTCTTCCTCACTCCTCCTCCTAATTTTGCTTTTCTTTCTAAGCCTTTGATCATGTAACCAGACTGCAGACAACTACTCATGGATCTCTGTCAATTTTTACTTGTAATAATTTATCTACCCAGACTAAATGGAAAACCAAATTTACTACTTGAATTTCTGCTGGAAAAATTGATTTCCTCCACCGTCCTTCAGAGCCACTTCTGGATTAGCATGTATCCCTACATCTATTCTTTTCCATTTGGAAAACTGGTATGTCACGTAGATCATTTATAAACCAGAAACGTCTTCTTTCATCTTCAGTAAATGGGCCATCGGATAGTATCTATGAGATCACAAGTCTAGATTTAAAAAGATAAGCAATGTCACAGTGGGAAGTACTGGTGTAGTCTGAGCCACCAGCTCTTGCAGGGCACATTCATCTTCCAAACTCACCTGGGTCTCATCTTTTATCCATTATTTTCACTGGATGATAGATTACTTCTTCATAGCACACGCGCACAGTCTGGTGGAAAAAATAACAGCCCATTTATGGTGAACATCTCAATTTACATGACTACTTGGTTTCCTGTTATTGGGTTTATTATTGAATTTGTTGGATCTTAAATCTCAAATGTAAGAATACCTCTCACTGTGGTCTGGCTTTGTGGCCCACCATTCTTTTATTCTGATCCCTACTCAAAACTGATGTCAGTTCATGAGATGCTTTGTAAGTAGGTTTGAAGAGCAAGCTTAAAGTATCTCTTGGCAGACAGAAGAAGTTTGTGTAACCTTGGAATGATAATGTTAAGTCGTACTTTTTGCCCTACAAGGAAGACTCCAAGTTCCTTTAACAGTCGTAATAATTGATATAGGGTAGGAATAAAGGCAAAGTGTGATGAACAGACTTAAACCACATATCCTGGATGATTTAATATTTTCCCATAAATACATAATATCCAGAATAACAATGAGACACTTTCTGATTTAGATGGTAATAAGACAATAATTCTTCAAGATCTATCTATTTTCTGCATAGGTCAAATAACTGTTTCATGTTCATTTATGAAGCGACCCAGTGTTGCAATTTGACAGAAGTCAAATCCAAGTTTTTCTTTTTTTTTCTTTTTTTTTTTTCAATCAAGAAGTCCTGCCAGTATCTATTTTCCCTGCTCCATTATCATTGTATGGCAAGTGTGAGGCTGATTATAGCTATGCTTTGATTAACCAATCATTAATTAGCTCAAGATATGTTTAAGATATTGTATCAGACAGCCTTTCTGAAAACAGAAACTTCTCTAGGTTCTTTTCCAGGAAAGAACTTAACAAAGAAAATATACATTAGCAAAGAAGTTGAAACATTTTGAGAAGTGGAATCAGGGAATACTCTTGGCTTTGTAAGCATTACAGGAAGCTAGATAATATTTTCCTCAGTTGTCTGTAATATTGAATCACGGATTTGACAAACTTGTCCAGAAGCTTCAGTTAACATTATATTTGCTCTCAGCCAGCATTTGCTGCTACGACATGAGAAGTAGCCTGTTTCTGTTTGTTGGTTGGTTTGTTTTGGGTTTTTTTGTTTTTTTTGTTTTTTTTTGTTTTTTTTTTTTTCCTGTTCTGATTTCTTGATCTTGAGCAAAGGCATCTCTTTGGAGAAATATGAACTAGGATCCTATTGACAAGTTAGTCAGCAAATTGCATTTTCTAGGTTTTTATCCCCTATGCACCAAGGATGTGCTTAAAAAGGCTAGAGTGGTGTTATAAGTATTTAGCAATATCCAACACAAAAGTCTTCAACTCTGTTAGAAACTCTGTTAGTATGATGAAAATAGCATATTGTTGGAGTCTTCAGAACAAGTGAAGATTTGTACTCCACCTGGGCATTATGAGATCAGTGACTGAGGTAATATTCCAGTTGCATTCCAGGTGATACTCAACAAAGGACTCAGGGGCTAAAAACAAATAGCAAACAAACAACAAACATAAAAAATACAAACTTCCTGATTTCCTTGTATGTTGGGAAAACTAATCATCTAAAATTAAGAGAAATAAGGAACTGTTTTTTGAAACTGTAAGAATCCTTTGTTAATACTGACAAACCATTCTCTCTCTCTTTTTTTAAAGTCATATATGATTATAATTGTTTCTTTTTGGCAAATCTTAGCATTTCTTAAGAAAAAAAATATTAATGATTCAGAGAAGAAGTAATTGGCAAAATATTTTAAAAGAAAGATTTTAAAACAACATTGAAAAAGAAAATTTATCACCAATTGACTAGAAATTTTGAATAGTTCCTAGAAAATAGAAAGCTAATGGAATGCATAGTATTCTTTAAGAGATTTAGGCTGGGGAATCAGAAAATATGCTGTACAGAAAAATAACAGCAAAGAATGTTAAAGCCCCTCATATCCTCACATTCATTATTGAAGCTTGTCAAAGAAAACAGTGTTTACTTTGGAGCAAAATAGCTGAAAATTAGTATTAATTTAGAATAGAAGTTTAATTCTGGAACAGAACATATCAGATTTGAAACTCAAGTTAGATTTCTCTGTATAAAGATCAGTATTTATAGAAGACAGCTACGCTTATCACTTTACAACCAATGCAAAAAAGTCATTTATTGTGTGTGATCAATTATTCAATTCTTTCTAGAAATTTGGGGATAAACAAAAATTTAAAAAAAAGAACAAAGTAAAGTAACTGATTGCAGAAATATGTTAGCAATAAAATTAGCATGGATGATTATAAAGTTAGTAGTTTAGAATTTAAATTCAGAAAATGGAGAGCAAAAAATAAATCAAACTATAGAATATGTAAGAAAAATGAAAGAAAAATTAATAACTGCAAAGGAATGAGAGTCAGATTGTCATGAGATGATTTTGTTTTAGCACAGCATGCTAGAAAACGACAGATAACAACTTCAAAATTCAGAACAAAATTCCTTTCTAACACTGGCCCAACTACTTGGAAAAAATTAGCATTCAAAGAAGATTTATATATATATATATATATATAAATTTAAAAGTATAATTGTTTAATAACACTTATATAAAATATATGTAAAAGTCATATTTCAGAGAAAAAAGAATGATTTCAAATTAGAGAAAATATGGGAAATAAAAAAGTAGTTGATAAATAAGAGAAATAGTTACAGATTGTGCTAGTAATTGATAGCATATGTTTAAAAATAATCCAAATGTTGAAGGTAACACTAAGTCATGAAGGTAATTGTGATAAAATATCAATTACTAGTGAAAATGATACCAATATAAAAGTCTTACAATAATATGTGTAAAATGATTTTTGTCATTGATATCACATTATGCTTCTGTTCGGTCAGAGATTTGTTCTCCATAAAGATAGAGAACTATAAAGTTTCGTATTATACATTTAAGTGTAATAATTAGATTTTATACAGACAGTATGGATATATTTTATATCATTACAGCAAAGTTGTTATATTTTTTTTAAATAATGAAAGAAAATAAAAATTGATCTAACAAAAATCAGGAAGACTGAAATGCACTAAAAAAAAGAATAAATTGAAAACACAACTTTTATTTACATTTCAAATCTGATTAATTAATTTAGATATAAAGAGAAGGAAGACCCATATATCACTTACTTCTGAGATGTAAATGGATAGAAATACCCATTGGAAAAGCAGAGCTTCTCCATTTAATCAATCCGGCAATATCCTATAAACCAATGACATAGAAAAATATTACGAAAAGGAAACAAAATAGATTATTTCAATAGAAAGATGTGAAAGATGCTGCATTTTATTAACAGATATTTAAAAAAGGAGATCTGGTAGTGCTTATAGCAGAAGAAACAAATGTCGAGCCAAAAGCAAATAGCCTGCGGCTCAGCACCTGTAGCCCAATGGTTACAGTGCCAGCCACATACTCAGGGATAGCGACTTCAAACCCAGCCTAGGACTGCTAAACAACAATGACAACTACAAAAACAACAACAACAATAAATAACAGGGCATTGTGGTGGGTGCCTGAGTCCCAACTACTTGGGAGGCTGAAGCAAGAGAATCGTGTAATCCCAAGAGTTTGAGGTTGCTGTGAGCTGTGGTGCCACTGCACTCTACTGAGGGCAACATAGTGAGACTCTATCGCAAGAAAAGTAAATAGGCTGGACTATGTTGTTTTAATAAAAAACAAAACTGGAGAGACTATAGTAATTGTCATGCACATGATAATAGATATTTGAGATATATAATGTGTAACATACATGGACCAAAAATGGCCCATAATATAGAGATTTAAAACATTTCTTTCAGAAGTCAAAAGATTTATACTCAATAATCCCATATCAAGTGTTTAATTAAGATAATATACGAGCATGATCTGATACTATGTAAGCTTACCATTTGCAAACAAATAAATCATGTTATAAATTTGACCATATAGAAAACTCTTTCTCTCTCTCTCACACACACGCACACCACTATACACACACACACTGCCTAAAGTAAAAGGTAGAAATTGCATACAAAAGAAACTCATATGGCTAAATTTTACCACAGTATAATGGAACTATATGACAAAAATGTCTATTTGTGAATGTATATAGACAGGTATACATAATTTAATAAATATTTTTGCCATATAATTATATAAATAAAAGATGAGAAAAGTTCACAGGGTGGGAAAAGGTGACAGCAACGTTTCAAAGTAGAGATATACAAAAAGGTTTTATTTATTTGTTTATTTTTTTATTAAGTCATTTGTGCATAGATCATGAATACATTTATGCCATTATAGGATTCAATGTGCTGATTATTTGTATAAAATGGAGTGCTTACATCCTACTAACCAACATAGACTTCACCTCATTTACACAATTACAGCTTTAAGACATTTGTGTTTTACACCTGATAGATCCAACTTGTACTTGCAATATGCTAATGAGGTGTCGTCCCGCTACTAACCCTCCCTTTATCAACCCACCTCCCACTCCTCCCCTCTCACTCTCCTTCCCTCCTTCATCCTAGGCTATAGGTGTATTTCATTTTTCAGATGCAAGTGTGAGTGATTATAAATTGGTTTCACAGTAGTACTGACTACATTGGATATATATTTTTTCCATTCCTGATGCTTTGCTAAGAAGATTATTTTCCAGCTCCATCCATGTAAACATAAAAGAAGTAGTCTCCATTTTTTCCATCTTTAATCATCAGAGAAATGCAAACCAAAACCACTCTAAGATACCATCTAACTCGAGTAAGAGTAGCCCACATCACAAAATCCCAAAACTACAGATGTTGGTGTAGATGTGGAGAAAAGGGAACACTTCTGCACTGCTGGTGGGAATGCAAACTAGTTCGTTCCTTTTGGAAAGAAGTTTGGAGAACATTTAGGGATCTAAATGTAGACCTGACTCTTGATCCTGCAAATCCTCTTCTAGGTGTATATCCAAAGGACCAAAAATCATTTGGCAATAAAGATATTTGCACCAGATTTGTTCATTGCAGCTCAATTCATAATTGCCAAGTCATGGAAGAGGCCCAAGTGCCCATTGATCCATGAATGGATTAATAAATTGTGGTGTATGTATGCCATGGAATATTATGCAGCATTATTTATTTATTTATTTATTTGAGACAGAATCTCACTTTGTCACCCTCTGTAGAGTGCGGTGGTGTCGTAGCTCACAGCAACCTCAGTCTCCTGGGCTTAAGCAATTCTCTGGCCTCAGTAGCTGGAACTACAGGCACTCGCCACAATGCCTGGCTATTTTTAGAGATGAGGTCTCACTCTGGCTCAGGCTAGTCTCGAACCTGTGAGCTCAGGCAATCCACCCGCCTTGGCCTCCCAAGTGGTGGGATTACAGGTGTGAGCCACTGAGTCTGTCCTCTAAGGAGTCTTTACAAGCAGCTTTGTGTGCCATGTTTGAGGTATGTATGTAGGAACTGATAATAAGTGTTGTTAAAATACAGCTCATGGAGTTTAAGAGATAAGCAACATGTTTTTTTAAAGGTTTATTTAAGTTGAACAGACTAATATTTTCTGGCTTAAATCATTTTCCTTGACTGAGTCACGCACATGGAGAGTGATAAGAATTATATCTATCAATGCAAAAATTAGAATATTAAAATAAGTGCTTTGGAAAGGTTTGCATTTATTTACTTATTAAATAAATAATTAAATGCTTATTGAATATTTTCTATTTCCTAAGTACTGGTGTAGGTGACTATATAGAGAATTTACTTAGAAAAATAAATCTTTCAGACATAGAGTAGGTTGGATAAGGAGGAAGCAAGGAAAAATATAGCAAAAGGCAAATCATCTAAAGATCATGCCAAGAGAGACTAGATTACAAGAGAATTATAGCAAGGATCCAAGAAATGAGAAACTGTATTGATGTTTATATATTTTTTTAAATTTTGCTTTAGGTAAAGGTATTTTTCCATATGGTGTTAATTTTTAGCAATAATGTTCAGATAAATCAGTATGTATACATATGAGCAGGATACTCCAAATTTAGTGTTTGTCCAACTAAATACCAAGATAAGATTCTTAATAATATTTGCAAGGGAATGATTAACATGCTGAACCATAATATCCAATCTGGAGAAGTAAAAAAAAAGGGGGGGTGGGGAATAAATTGGGGACTACATGCACAGTATATATTGGAAATTGGAGAAGTAAAAAGACTGATGGTCTTGGTGAAGTTGGAGAATTTCTTTGCATGTGAGATGGAGGGATAGGAAGTTTGGCCATAACAGTAGAATGTCCAAATGCGTGATTTGAAAAATTTTTCATGCTTTTGTCTTTTTTCCCCCACAGATAAAAATTAGCAAGTGGCCATCTGATTAAAGGCCATAGTAGAGTTCAAGAAGAGAAATTAAGTTGCTAAAGTCAGTGTTGGAGGTGTCTCTCATCAACTCAATCAAAGTGGCAAGCAGAATTGAGATGAAAGAAAATTGAGGCAAAGGGTTAAGCATTATTGCCTAAGTGATTAAAAGTTACATAGAGTTCAAAAAGGAGAGAGAAAGGTGGTGTAATAAGACTACTCGAGCTCCAAGGTAACATGGATTGTAAAATAATTAAAGGGGAAGAAGAGTCTAAAAATGACATTGGGGAGGAGAAAGGACAAAAACCTTAAGTGTGAGAGTCATGAGCTTTAGGGGCCAATAAGGTCTTCTCAGGAGCAGCAAGTTTTCACCTAAGAAAGACAGGTAGAAGAAATTTTTAAGATTTTGATTCTTTGTGTGTGTCTGTGTGGATTATGTTTGCTTTGGTCTTTCATCTGTTGATGGGCACTTAGGTTATAAGGGGATTTTCTGATTGTTGATGAGAACATCCCAAGTTCATTGGAAAGAACTGGAGCAAGGAGGCAGAAGGGGTGATAGCTCACAACAGGACACAAACCAAGAGGTGTCAAAGTCAGCATAAACATAATAGTAGCTTAAAACTGGGAAATGTAGTAAGGTGAACTTGGACTCCTAAAGACCAATACAAACAGAGGGAAGATATATAAGAAGTTTTTTTCCTTTAGAGTCAGGAAGACTTTGGGCAGAGCCATGCCAACTGGAAGTTCCACAGGGGACTGGAATCATGGAGGGATGGACTCTTCCTGACATGCTAAAAGTAGAGTGGCTTCGGGAAAGGACATTCTATCAGCTTGCTTAGAGTGTTTGACCCTCATCAAAGTGGAAGCACGCTCTCATGTGGAGTTATTCAAGTGGCAGGGAAATGTGCTAATAGCCTTTTAGAAACTTTTCTGATTAATATGAAGGTACAAATGATTAGGCTATACTGTTTGTGTTTCTAAGGTAAAGTTCACGTTGTAGTTGGGCCCTTCACCTAAGGGGTGTGCCGTATACCCTTACATTGTACACTTTAGGTGAGAACTTACTAAGGCCTCTCCCTGATCCCTCTTACCCTTTCTCCCCACCACCACACTTGAATATAATTGAGTTTTTCTCTTGTGTGGGCATGTAGTTATTTATTTATTGGTTTCCCATTAGTAATGAGTACATTGGAATTTTGCTTTTCCATTCTTGTGATACTTTACTAAGAAAACTGTGCTTCAACTCCACCCACATACATACAAAAGCCTTTTTAAAGATTATGAAGTGTTCCAGTAGCCTATTGGCAGAAAGGTCCTTAGTTCTTTTGGCTGATCTGCAACCCAGTAAACCAGAAGTCTCTCAGTGGCCTAAATAGGTGATTATTCAGCTGGTAGAAAGAATTTTTTTTTTTTTACAAAGGTAAGAAATAGATGTCAGAAAGTGTTTATTAATAGAACAATCATAAATGACATCAAACTAAAACCATTGAGTTTTTTGTAATTTGCAGTAATTTTATAACCTTATTGATGTAAAGATTGTCTTTAAATGAGAATTTTAGTGTCCTTGATAAACACAAAAGTAAAAACTACAACTAAAACTATTGAGAAAATGAGTCAAACCTTCCTACTTTTATTCCAATTCTTCACACTGGGTTATTTTTCCACCCAGAGAAATATCTACACGTAATGCTGGCATTATATAATTATGAAACAATTAGCATCTGCTCCCTAGAAATATAGAAATGCCTGTGCTTTACTTAGAAATATAGAAATCACTCTGTTGCACTCACTCAAAGAATACTAACTAGACTTACTATTTTCTGCTGCTCTAAATAAAGAACTGATATTATTTGAGGTTTTATGGTGGGCAAAGAGAAAAGTTTAATACGTAATATGCATTTATTTGAATGAATAGATAGAGGCTTGGGAGATTTCAGATAGTATAAAACCTATGACAACTGTATGTAATTAATTTGGCAGATTGGTCTGACAACTCTATTGTGTTAATGGTGGATAACTTAACCTAAATCAGCACCATAAACATTTTTAAGTGGCCGTGGCACCAACTAATGCAAGCATAGCCCTTGAGAATTGCCAGTGCTGAATGGGTAATTTAGTTGTTTCTTTTGGTATTTGGAGGAACTGATAGGAAAGAATATGCTAATGTTTGGGGGGGAAGAAAACACAAAGAACTGAGAAAGAGGAACACTTGCTGTCTTAGGAACATCTCATTATGCCATATTTTTTCAAAATCAGAGTCTTTGTAATAGCCAACAGTGCTCCCTTTTAATTAGTATTGTACCATTTAGACAGAGCTCCCACAGAATGAGCTATCTGTACCACAACAGTAATGATCTGCCTCACGATAATACACTGCACTGAGAACCATGCAAAGAATTCATTAAAGATGTGAGGTTCAAAATCAGGAACACCTGACCTAAGTCTTTGCTTTTTGCCACTTTTTAGCTGGGAGGACTAGGATTGATAACATGAGTTCTGAGGCCAGTTATCTTGAAAAGGAAGATAGCACTACGTTCTTCAGAGCATAATTAAAGATACGGTAGAATCTTCATAGTTGGCTACCTCCCTGCACTGACCACCTCCTTAAGTTGATCTAATTTTCATGGATCTGACACCCACCACAAGTACATGTGAGTACAGTAGGCTTAGTTCCTTATGGTGACCACTGCCGTATTATTACAGTACTTTGGTTGGTCAACTTACAGAGGTGCTACGGTATTTAAAATAAAACACTTTTCCCTTAGTATCCATGGGGGATTGGTTCTACGTCTCCTTGGGGATACCAAAGTTTGGAATGATCCAGTCTCTGATATAAAATGATGTAGTATTTGTATATAACAAATGTACGTCCTCTCATATACTTTAAACAAAATTCAGATTACTTATAATACCTTATGCAATATAAATGTTATGTGAATTGCACTTACACTATTATTGTTCTTTTATTTGTATTAATTTTATTGTATTATTAATTTTTATTACTTTACATATTTTCAATCCATGCTTGGCTAAATCTGTAGATGCAGATATGGAGGGTTGACTGCATATAGGAAATGCTGAGAATATTTCTTAATCCATCAAAAGGAATCAAAAAGGCAAATTATTACTATAAATAGCATTAGATTGATATTGTCATTAAATTTTTTCATTATTAAAAAAACATAAAACCATCAAATTATTTTCTCAAGTCCTCAACTTAGGTCTTTACATAAAAGGTAATTTGTTTCCTGTTTTTCTACATTAGTTTCTAGACCATTGATGATTATGTTCCAAATAAGTAATTTCTCTCAAGTAGAAAATATTCATTACATTTTAAATAAAGTATATTATGAAAGTAATAATTTACACATTGTAGAATAAAATTTTAGAAAATTATCAAAAAATAAAATAAAAAGGAAAAGAGGGGAAGTAAAATTGAAGAACATTCAACAACCCCAACTTCATCATATACTTTATTGGTAAATGGTTTGATGGCAGAGTTGATATTCAGATCAAGTAAAATCTGGCCACATCATATATAAGACAAAAGTAGAAGAAAATACAAACAAAAGCTCATATTCTTATAATTTGTATATTTCACCAATTTCTATGTATATCCAATATCTCCTTTTATGTCAGTTTAATAATCTCACTGAAGCCTTTGAGTGGCTGCAGAGGAGATGGCTGTATATGAAATCTTCATAGACAATTTCTTCTGCATTTTGTTTCTTATTTATATAATTTCAAATATTTGTTTTAAATTTTTAATTATAAAAAAGTGATATAAAATATCTCTTGTACATATTCAATATTTTCAAAATATACCATGGTAGAACTAAACTTTTGATAAGCTTTTTAGAATGTCATTGTGGTTTCTGATAAAGCTCATCAATGTATTACTGTTATTCAAACCAAATCTCATTATTGATTCCAAGTACTGACTTGATACTTAGCAACTCTAGGAGCTGCTTTTCAATGCTCCATTAATGAAATGGCAGTATGTTGTTTTTTTTTTTTTTCTTTTAACCACATTATTTAATATAGTTTGAAGAGATGACACCACCTACTATGATGATTTAACATGCTTATAATAAAATGCCTACCTACTAAACATTTAGTTGAGTTACTGAAATTTCTTTAAAAGGAAATAAACAATGTAACAGCTTTTTCAGTGATGTGTGATGATGAAAGGGTGGCAGGACTTGAGGCAGCCAAATGAAAAGATTCCAGGAACAGTGTTTTTCTACCAAAGAAAATAGAAATATCTATTAGCATTAGGCAGAGCCTTCACTGTTATGTAACTATAAGAAAACTCCATTGACCTGAAAAAGGAACAGGAAAAAATCTGAAAATATGTAGACTATAACATACATACAATATTGCAAATGCTTCAGAGAACAATACAATTAGAGAATATTTTATCTAAATTTCTGTCAATTGTTTATTTGAATTTACAATGAAAATTATCTAGAATGGATTACAAATTATATACAACTCAATAAACAAAAGCTCTTGTATCTATACACTTAGTTTTAATCGTACAAGGTGCCATGTTTTCTCTTATTCACTTTATTTCTAAGCCACTAATTTAAATAATATTGCTGAGAGTACAGTCTTAACCAATATATGTACCACTTACAAGAGCAACTTGCAGTTACCATGAATTATTGAAGACTACGTTTTAGTTGAACACCATAGGTTTGCAATAGAATTTAAAAAATATAGACATAGATTTTAGAGAAAGTCAGCAAACTTTTACAAGAAATCAGCAAAGCTTGCCAATGTGATATTTTGAATGTCAACTCAAGTAGTAAAAAAATCAATGTGAAATAGTGCCCTGTTTTGATCTTTCAGTTTCATAGTATTAATTTTTCAAAAGCTTTGCTCATTTTATTATTTTTATTTTACTTCCCAGTCAATATGATCATATCGATTGCTTTATCTTAAAAAAAAAAACTCTTTAATTTCAACTCTTCCATGGATATCTGGTATAAATTATTATTATTTTTTGTTTGTTACATGTTCGATGAGTTCTTTCTTTGGACAAAAGCATGAGGGCAAAAACACTGGCCATAACAATGAAAATACAGTATAGGGCAAATAAATTGTGTCAAACGTAAAAGGTATCTGGTCCTTATCTTAAACATTGTTATTGTTATTAAATTTTAAGGCTTTTTAATTTTGTGAAAGCAAAAAGTGGAAACCTAATAAACACATGTATATATAAAAAAATAAATTAATTAATTAAAAGGTAACTTAATCAACCATGAAGACATTTTAATAAATAAATACATATAAAATTGGAAAGTGAAAATAAAGGCTTTAAATATTTTTCAAATTATACATTTATATGTGTCTTCATTTATCCATGTCATCTTCACACGTGTTTTATTTTCTTGCAGGGGCCTGCAAAGTTTGTATTACAAGTTGTATTTATTTTTGTTTCTAAATAATTTGTTCCTTTATTGGGTAAGCAATACTTTAAAAAAGCCTGACTCATCTGCAATCTTTGCAATCAGTTACGCGTGACAGAAATCCAACTTGAGCTAACCTAAGCACAAAGAGACAACGTACCTTTTTGTGTGACCAAACTTCGAGCAAGGCAGGATGGAAGGGAGCCTCTGACCGAGGAAGGGAGCTGTAGGTAGTTTCCTTTCTTTGCTTTTCACTGTGCCACACGTAGATTTCTTTCTCTTCCTAGAGACAAAATTTCCCTGCTTTATTGAGAACATGGCTTCTAGCTTCTTGACACTTTCATCATCCTACAGAAATTCATCTCTTTCCCCATCTCCTGACTTTAACATCCCTCCTAGGATTCTGTTTGTCCTACTCTATTTGGACAAATATTACACCAGGCGGAAGTAGCAAATGACAACACTGATCCTCCTGAAACCAATCACTCAGCTTAGTGGGCAAGGTCATGTAACAGGCATAGACATACATTTGGACCACATTTAAAAGGGACAACGAGAAGAAGATGGGCAAGGGGGCAGGTGTAATCCCCCAAAGGGGTAAGAGTGGAGCAAGTCAAACCCGGCCTTTAGTGAAGTAAGTCAGTGTAAAACGTAATGCATCCCAAGTTATACTTCATCTACTAAAGTCTGCTTATTGACAATAATAAGTTCAAAGATGTAGAGGTTTTTAACTTAATATTCTAGGAGATAATTGTTTATGGTAGATAAAATGTAATGAAGAATTTCTGGGGACCTTTATGTATGTGATGTTTTCCTAAATCATGTCCCTTTTTCTCTTCTCACTTGTATTAATGCTTAAATTTTAGCCTCCTGAGATATGAGGAGAGTGATAAGAGTGACCTGCTCATGCAGGCTCACCTGAATAACACAGCAGAGATTCTTAATAAAACAGGTGTCAATGCTATCCCATTCTCAATTTATCCTTTATTTTCAGAGATAAGTTGAAGAATTACAAATTCTTCTGAAGCTTGAGTATAATTAATATATATGACATAAAGATTGAAATATTACAGAAAATATAATTTGAACTAAAAGTTTTTCTTCTTCAGTCTTCTGGTTCTTCCTTTTCTTTCTTTTCATTTCTTTTCTTTTCTCAAGACAGAGTCTTACTCATTCACCCTCAGTAGAGAGCAGTGGCATCATAGCTCACAGAAACCTCAAACACTTGGGCTCAAGCAATCCTCATGCCTCAGCTTCCCACATAGCTGGGAGTACTGGTGCCTGCCATAAGTCTGGCTAGTTTTCTTTATTTTTAATAGAGATGGGGGTCACACTCTTGCTCAAAAGACCTGGCTGCCTATGCCTCCCAGAGTGCTAGGATTCAGGCATGAGTCACTGATGGTTCTTTAGCACTGGCACACACATCCTGCTTCTAACAGTAGCAATATTACCTAAATGATAGAACCTAAATTTCTACTGTGTAAATAAACTTTTATTTTTACAACATTAAGACTACAAAACCTCTTCGAATTCTCAATTATTTTATTGTCAACAAAGTAGTGCTTTACATATGATCAAGAACAATTCTTTCAGTGGCATTCACAAGGCAATTTTTTTTTCCTCATTCTAATCTATTCACATAAGAATGCCTTGAGAAAAAAATTTTTTTTCATTCTTGATGTCATGCTGATGCTGATATTCAAGCAAATGGTGCCTGCCAGACTTTCCCAAATGTGCTAAATAGCCATATATCTGCACAGCACTTGGCTTCCCCTGAGACCTGGAGAGAGTGCTTCTGCTCCAGCGCTTGTCACACTTTGTCAGATTTCTTCATGCTTGTGGTTGGAGTACAAGTATCTCTTGAATAGTTGCATCAACTTAATACACTCATGTCTGCAACCAGAGGGATTCAAACTCATTATGGAAGTGATGGGAGGAAGGATAAAGGATGTAAGCCACACCATTATGTTAACCCCTTCTTCCCTTTATAGCTACTCTCCAAGCTGGAAAAGTTCTCTCTTCTTACACAGTTTTACAAAGTAAAGCTTTGACACTAATGTTTCCTAAACTTAATGAGAACCTGCGGATAATAGAAATTTCTGCCCATATAAGCAAAATATGGGCCTTAGCACAACCAGCCAAAAAATTCCTTGCAACAAGAAAGTAATGCTCATTTGACTACACCATAAGTATAAGCCCTCAACCTTCTACATATGTATCCAATTGGTTATTCATACATTCATCATAAAATTTACTTGAAATGCCTGCAATACTTACATTTCTAAAAATATTAATTTATTCATTTATTATTATGCACAACTCACAACTTAAGAAAGAATCAGCACAGGACAAATTTTATAATAATGATCAACAACAACAACAAAATAGAATAATCACACGGTAATTAATTGAGGAATAGTAATGCTACACTAGTGCTACATTCTTACATAAATGCAATAAATACTATATATATCAAGTAGTGTGGATTTCAGGTAAGAATACAAATGAACTTAAAAATGTTTCCTAATTATGTATTGGTTAACTCTGCTAATTTTATAGAGCTAAAAATGAACTTTGAATGTAAATAAAATTTGGTTAATTTTTTAAGTCCTAATAGCTAGAAATTAATATAATGCATAACCAGATTTAGTGTATAAAGTATGCTTTGTTGTTCTTTTTTTCGTTTATGTACATAACCTATTGCTACATTATTATTTTAAAGCTATTTTTATACAATAAATTTCTTCATTCAACTAGCCAGTTTTTTTTTTTTTACTAAATGCAAGGAAATATTAATTTCAGTGTAAAATACTCATGAAAGGAACTTTGGAATAACAACAAAATATAACATTTTACCTATCTTTCTAAGATCTATGAGCTGTCAAATGTTTTTAGAATTATAGGGAGACTTACTTTCCTCATATGTTCTATAAAATTCTGATGCTCATGTGCTATTAAGTTTATTTCTTTTCTTCTGGTATTTCACTCAATTGTTACTGTATTTCTTCACTGTGGGTACAGCATTTAATGTTTAAATCACTATAGCTAGAGGCAGAGAAGCAGAATCCAAACAGATGTAACTTTTCCCCTTTTCTTTCATTGTCTCAAAAAAGGTTATCAAGCCCAGGCCTCTCCAACTTTCTTGGAAAAACATCACCATTCCATTATTTAAGACAATTTCCCTCTTCATTCTGTACTAGACTTAGAGCCCACTTTTTTTAAAAAAAAGGATTCATTGATGTGTGAAGTTAAACTAGGCCTTCTAGTCTGATTCACTGCTATCTCAGAGCTTTATTCAGCTTTAGTAATTTAATATGTTTTGTCGCTATTGTATCTCTACTAATATTTGCAAGTGGAAATGAGCATTACAGACACTTGGTTCCTCTCATAATAATGACATAAATACCATTGCACTATTGTCTTGAATACATGTTAAATCTGATTTTTAAAATCAATTAATAGGGGAGCAGAGCAAGATAGCAGACTAGAGACAACTCCTAACCATCTACTCATGGGGAGGTGTGCACCAGCACTAGAGAGGGACCTCTCAAGACCTGAGTGGAAATAGTGGGAAATTGAGTAATGAAGCCAGAAAGATGGGGAGAGGTGAAGAAGGACAGGAGACTCCAGATAGGATTATGTGTGTGTGATGGGGGGTGAAGGGGGGAGTGCTGAAGCAGCTGACGACTGCAGCCAGACACTGAACCATGGAAACAGCTTTACTGATACAGTATCTTAACAAGTTTGCATAAATCTTAACAGATGGGGTAGAGATCAATCTTAAAGAGGAAAAACTGTGTGTTTGTTGTCAATAACAAAGTATGCATGGGCTACATGACATATGACAGGTGAAAATAAATAATGTTGTTAAGGGAGAAGAAGTCATTGGGGGGGTTTTCCCTGAGCATTACTCAGGCTGTGGGGGCCCTGCCAGCCACAGGGAAGCAGGGAAGCAGGAGAAAATGGACTTCAGCCACCTCTGGCTGGAGAAGGCTATCCGGAAACTACTCCAGGGGCACAGTGAAGCAGAGAGAGACTTAGGTGACAATGAGGAGGTCTGGCGCTGAGGAAAACCCACACAGAAGACTTGTGGTTGGTACAGGCAGAGGCTACCTGGTTGGCCGGCTCTCCTGCAGAGGACTGGGAATGGGAAAGTGCTGTCCTGAAGTTTTTTGATTTTGGACTGGGCTGCTCACCGGAGCAGTGAGTAAACTAGAACACCATCTGGGGGTCAGGGTTGAACACTGGATGGGGTGGCTCTTCCATCAGCTTGGCTGCTGGCAGGTCCCCACCATTGTGGAAAGGCTGCAAGCAGTGGAGGCACAGTCTGCACTAATGCATGGCAGACTCTGGTGTGCCTGCTGGGCTCCAGCAGCCTTCCTCAGGCTGAGCTGCAGGACCTCTGTACCTCCTGCCAAACCAGAGGGCTGTTTTTACATTGTTTGACGGTACCCCTGGGAAGTCTGGCGAGAGTTTTGGGACCCTATTCCGTGGGAATTGAGTGCTGACTAAGTGAACATGCCCAGATTGAGAGCAAAGAAGTCAAGAAGATAAGACCTAATCTCCTCGGAAACTATAGAATGGCTTCCAACCCCCATCACATACAGTAAATTCAGCATGTGTTCTCTATCTCCTAACACCACAATGCCACCTGGTGTCCAGGCAACACATTGCAATATATACATATCTCTGTATATGTGTGTGTACATATATGTGTATATATGTATATAAACACACACTATATATATACACACATACTATATATATGTATATATGTATGTATATATATATACACACACGTATACAAATATACATACATGTATTGTGTTTTATTTTTCCTTCTTTTCTCAATTTTTCCTTAGTTTCTTTCTTTCTTTTCTTTCTCCTTCATTGTTGCTATTGTTGTTTCTTTAGTTTTCCTCTTGTTGTTGTTTGTTTGTATTTTTATTTTTTAATTTTTACTTTTTAAAATAGCAAAGGCTTCTCCATTTTTGTTACGGCTTTTTAATTTCTTTTATTCTTTCTTACTTCTCAAATTTCTCTCCTTTTTCTGTGTTTTGGTAGAGAGTTTTCTACTTTTCTCATTATTCCCACATAAAATTTTCATACAACAGCTAAGGTAAGCTTTTTTTTCCTTTATCTTATACAGTTGTATTATTAATTATACACACACACACACACACACACATATAGATAGATAGCTTTTTTGTGTATGTGGTTTTTGGCCAGGGCTGGGTTTGAACCCACCACCTCTGGCATATTAGGCTGGCACCCTATTCCTTTGAGTCACAGGTGCAACCCTTTCTTTATATATTTTTGTTAGTGTTTCCTTTTTTTTTTATTGTTGTTGTTTCCTTTTTTATTCTCTTAGCTGAGGGCTGGCAGTGGGGGTGGTGGTGGTCAGGGATTGGTCTGGCTCAAGGAAGCCAAAAAATTATACTCTAAGATGTCCTTCTAGGTTTGGCCTATGGAAGAAGGTATTGGTATGTCCCCACTGCGACATACTTTCTATATTCAGCAGAAATGGGGACTTTCTTTTTCCCTGTCTGGGAAGGAGCTCCAGACATTGAGGGACCTGTCCAACCCAGTCTCCAAATTCCTAGAGGTATATGTGTGATTAAAGCACCCTGCTGAGTACAATCATTTCTTCTGTCACTCTCTTCCTCAATTACTATCCTTTTTCTCTCCTTTTCTTCAATTCTTTCCTTCAAACCCCCTCTCTTTTCACTTCCTCTCATCTTTTTCTTTTCTTTCTCACTTTTTGCTCTTTACTCTTATCTTCCTTTTGCCCTTATACTAAAGACCACTTCCACTAAGAACTGAGTCAACATAACTTAAGGCAAAGGAGGTAATAGGAAGGAAAAAGTAGGGGATCAAAGTGAAAAAAGAAGAAAACACACATGAGAAGGAACTAACAGGAAAAATTCTGGCAACATGAAAAAACAGAACAGAACAACCCTCCCCACCCCAAGGGATCAGGAGATAGCTACTGCAAAGGGTTCCACCTATAAAGAATTAATGAAACTGACCGAAAGGTAATTTAAAATATAGATAGCAAAAATAATATAGGGAATTGATGAGAAAGTGAAAAATCAGCAATAAAAATGGACAAAAGATATGAAGAATATAGAAAGAATATGGGAGAACTTAAGGACTTAAAGGAGTCACTCAGGGAACTTAAAAATGTAGTAAAAAGTATCAAGAACAGATTAGACCGTGGAGAAGAAAGAATCTCAGAACTAGAGGATGAAGCTCTTGAGCTAACCCAGGTAGTTGAAGAGGAAGAAAAGAGGAGAGAGAAAGCACAGCAGTTACTCTGAGAATTATGAGACTTCATGAAGCATTCAAAAATACAAATTCTAGGTATTCCTGAAGGGGAAAAGACTGTACCAAAGGAATGGAAGCCCTACTGGAAGATATCATAAATGATAACCTTCCAAATATCACTAAAGATTCAGAAACATTCCTTTTGGAGGGATATTGAATTCCAGGTTGTCTCAACATACATTGAAAATCTCCAAAACATTATAATGAAACTGTCCAAAGTCAAGATGAAAGAATAAATTACACAGTCAGGAATAAGTGCCAATTGACATACAGGGGAAGACCCCTCAGAGTGACAGTGGACTTCTAAGCTGAAACTATCCAAGCCAGAGGAGAATAATTAACTACCTTTAGCCTCCTTAAACAAATTGGTTTTCAGCCCAGAATTCTGTATCCGTCTAAGCTTCAAAGTCAATGAAGAAATAAAATCTCTTGCTGATAGTCTAACATTGAGAAAATTTACCACAAAAAGACCAACTCTACAGGAAATACTTAGAACTATTCCTCACACTTAATATAACAATGGACCACCAGCAACGTAAACACCCAGAAACTAAAGCATAAAACTAAGCTTCTGTAATAGCACAAAGAATAAAACTAAGCAATGAACCTAAACAAAATAAGATGAATAGAACACATTTATCACCACAATTGACACCACATTTATCAATTCCTGCAATAAATGTTAATGGATTGAATTTCCCACTGAAGCAATATAGGCTAGCCAAATGTTGATAAAAGAACAAGCCTAAAAATCTAACAAGCCTAACAATCTATACATTGTCTCCAAGAAACACACCTAACCTTGAAAGACAAAGGAGACTTAGGATAAAGGATTGGAAAACAATATTTCAAGCAAATGGAAATCAGAAGAAAGGAAAGGTCGCAATCTTATATTCAGATACAAAAGAATTTAAAACACTAGAGAAGACATTTGTATTCCAGGAAGGTTATGTTAATCAGTTTGATGAAAATAGTTCAGATTGTATATGAAACCAGCACATTGTACCCCTTGATTGCACTATTGTACACAGCTATGATTTAATAATA
>CAUYRH010117518.1:0-14576 GCA_963574655.1 Perodicticus potto | reverse complement strand
TCGCCATCCTTAATCATCAGAGAAATGCAAATCAAAACTACTTTGAGATATCATCTAACTCCAATAAGATTAGCCCACATAACAAAATCCCAAAACCAGAGATGCTGGCATGGATGTGGAGAAAAGGGAACACTTCTACATTACTGGTGGGAATGCAAACTAATACATTCCTTTTGTAAGGATGTTTGGAGACTACTTAGAGATCTAAAAATTGACCTGCTGTTCAACCCTATAATACCTTTACTAGGTATATATCCAGAAGATCAAAACCATGTTATAATAAAGATCTCTGTACCTGAATGTTTATTGCAGCCCAGTCCATAATTGCTAAGTCGTGGAAGAAGCCCGAGTGCCCATTGACCCACCAATGGATTAATAAATTGTGGTACATGTACACCATGGAATATTATGCAGCCTTAAAGAAAGATGGAGACTTAAGCTCTTTCATGTTTACATGGATGGAGCTGGAACATATTCTTCTTAGCAAAGTATCTCAAGAATGGAAGAAAAAGTATCCAATGTACTCAGCCCTACTATGAAGCTAATTTATAGCTTTCATGTGAAGGCTAAAACCTAATTATATCTCAAGAATATGGGGAAAAGGGCAAGGGAGGGGAGGGGTGGAGGAGGATGGGTGGAGGGAGGACGATTGGTGGGATCACAGCTATTGCACATCTTAGAAGGGTATAGGTGAAACTTACTAAATGCAGAATACAAATGTCTTCATATAGTGATTAAGAAAATGCCATGAAGGCTATGTTAAAGAGTTTGATGAAAATATTTCAGATTGTATATAAAGTCAGCACATTGTGCCTCATGATTGCCCTAATGTACACAGCTACGATTTAATAAAAATTAAAAAAAAAACTCTCTGACTATATATATATATATGATATATCTGTATATATATATATGATATATCTGTATATATATATATATATGATGTATATGGGACACAGGTAAACTTCTGGTTTAGACTTGGGATCCCCATTATATCTCATTATATATATGCAAATATGCCCAAATCTGAAAAATTCAATATCCAAAATCCTCTGGACCCACATATTTTGAATAAAAGTATACTTATAATGAACTGTCATTAGTGGCTTCATTTTTGAAAATTATCAATAATGAGCTCATCACAGCCATTTTAAGTCGCTTTGTCATCTGCAGATGAGTTTTTGCCTAATGGTTTATTTTACTTGGATGTGCTTTCGAAAGCCCGTACAATCAGTCATATGGCGGGAGTGCCTCTTCTTCTCTAATGATGGACTGTCTCAGAGCATCATGTGAGACTATTCCAAGTAGCTGTAGATACTGGCTTCTAATGGCTGCACTTAGTGTGGCCATAAGTATTAGGTCATACCTGTACACTGAGTTAAGATTTTCAAAAATTTTGTATAGAAACAAATGTCATGGCATTGCTAACCCAAGAGCTATGAAAATAAAAGTTAATTACTTTTTCTTCCATTGTTGAGATACTTTGCTAAGAAGAGGGAGGGAAGGGGGAGGATGGGTGGAGGGAGGGTGATTAGTGGGATCACACTTACGGTGCATCTTACAAGGGTACAAGTGAAAATTACTAAAGGTAGAATATAAATGTCTTCATATAGTGATTAAAAGGCCATGTAGACTATGTTAAATAGTTCAATGAAAATATTTCAGATTGTATATAAAATCAGCAAATTGTGCCCCATGATTGCACCAATGTACACAATTATGATTTAATAAAAATTAAAAAAAAAAAAGTTAATTACATGGGACTGAAGCAAATGATAAGGGGTGATTGTCCTTTTGGTTTGGACTAACATAGGTATTTTAATGTTCTATTTAATGAACTCTTTCTTCTTTTCTCTTAAGCCATCTATAACTATCTGTAAGTTATCTATAACTCATAACAAATTAGGAAAGTATAACTTTGAGCAATAAGGTAAAACATTTGCAATTTTTTTTTTTTTGAGACAGTCTCAAGCTGTCACCCTGGGTAGAGTGCCGTGGCATCACACCTTACAGCAACCTCCAACTCTTAGGCTTAAGTGATTCTCTTGCCTCAGCCTCCTAAGCAGCTGGGACTACAGGTGCCTGCCATAAAGCCCAGCTATTTTTTTGGTTGGAGTTGTCATTGTTGTTTGGTGGATCCAGTCTAGATTTGAACCTACCAGCTCTGGTGTATATGGTTGGCGCCCTAGCCGCTTGAGCTACAGGTGCTGAGGCACAAATTATATCTAATTATTCTTACTTGACAATCTCAAAATCATGAGGATTGTAAGACATATTTGGCAATAGTTAGGTATTTAGACAACTACAATGGAGAAATACACCAGTTAGCCAGTTGTGAAGAATACCCAGTTGGCCAGTTCCCCACTCACATCTCCAGACCAAATATTTGTATGAGAATGATTTTGGGGGGTTTTAGTCCCAATATTCTGCAGCTCTTTGCCTGAGGGCAGTTCCTAGTTGCTTAAGTATACCTGGACCACACACAAACAGCTGCAAGTATTAAGGAATTAATGTTTATGACAGTATTCTTCAATAAATACTAATTGATGTTGGCAGATAAAGGCCACATATTTTGAGATATGTGCAGCAATGACTCCAGAGCTCCCCATTGTATGAAATTTCTGTTGCCCACATGGTGATATGCTTATTATTTTACCCTATCTTGACTCCCTTCTTGCAGTAGTCTACTAGGAGAACCATAACAAGGAGCCACAGACTGACGTCTCACAATTCTGGAGGTTGGATGTCTGAGACGAAGGCATCAGCAGGATTGACTTATTCCAAGGCCTTTTTCCTTTGCTTATATGTGGCTATGTTTTTGTTCCAAGCAGCTTCACATAATCTCTCCTCTATGTATATCTGTTAAAGGCTGAATTGTGAACTCTAAAGTAATGTGTTGAAGACCTAAACCTCGACACTTTGGAATGTGACTGTATTTTGAGATACAGCTTTTTAAAAAGCTGAGTACTTTGAAATGAAGCTCTGATTCAATCTGACTGGAGTCTTCATAAACAGAAGAAGAAACTTGGATACAAAAGGAGATGCTAGGGATGTTTGGTCACTGAGGAAAGACCATGTGCAGACACAGTAAGAAGAAGGCCATCTGCAAGCCAAGAAAACAGTTATCAGGAGAAACCAAACTGTCAACACCTTGATCATGGACTTCTAGCCTACAGAACCGTGAGAAGATAAATTTCTGTTGTTTAAACCAACCAGCCTTTGCTATTGGTAACGGCAACCCTAGTAAATAATATAGTATCTGTGTCCTAATCTCCTTTTCTATAAGGACCCCAGTCAGATTGGATGGCCCCAGCTCATGTATGTGATTTAATTTCACCTTAGTTACCACTGTGAAAACCCTTCTCCAAATACAGTCACATCCTGAGATATGAGTGAGGACTTCCACATAACATGAATTTGGATGATGACTCAACTCAGTCCATAACATTTATTTTCCCAATATCATGTTCTCCTTTCCGCTATCTGTGTTTCTCTACAATCTTTCTCTAATAAGCCTATTGAAATTAATTGTTTTATCTCAGACTTTGCATTTAAGGAATCTCAAATGAAAGCAAAGTGGTCAGAAGACCTGGGGAAGAAAAGGAAGAGTTTAAAATATGTTGTAAGAAACTCATAGAACAGGAAACTGGAGAGAATGGGGAACAGGTGTTTGGATAGAGTGAGCTAAAACTTTTAAAAATTTAAGAAAGATTAGTTTGCAGATTAAGAATGACACTGAGTTCTGAAAAGAATGAGTAGAAGAGTTCCTTTGTAAACACATTTTATTAATTAGGGTAGATTAAATTACTCTAAAATATAATGTCTCAGAGTCTTTTGAGCCTTTATTTTTCCCTCATGAAACCATCCAGGGCAGGTGCACTAAAATTGTGAGAGAGTCTCCCTATTGGTGGTTTACAGTCTCATGCTGTGTAGTTGCCACCCATTCCCAGCCAGAGGGATAGAAAGGATCATGAAGAAGACCTAACTACTTTCTTAAATACTGGTCCATTGTAGAGAAATCTTTGACCACACTTAACTGTGAAAGAGGCTGAGAAAATAGGGACTATCTATCCGCATAGTTCAGTACTATCATTATAGAAGCAGGAAAGAATGCATTTTGTGGATACCAAGTATTTCTACCTCATGCATTATGATGACATTCAAGAATAAAAATTTCAAAGGACAAAAACAAAACAAACCCACAAAAATAGGGAAAAATTCATTGCATATGACAGAGGAAAAGAAATTACGTTTGATCCCCGTATATAATGGTTTGACTTACAATTTTTGACTTTACAATGGTGTGAGAGCAATAAAAATTCAGTAGGAACTGTATCCTGAGGACTCACACAATCCTTCTGTTTTTCCTAATTAATATAATATTCAATAAATCAAACGAGATATTCAAGACTTTATTACAAAATAGGCTTTCCATTGTATGATTTCCCCCAACTTTAATGTAAGGTGTTCTGCACACATTTAAGGTAGGCAAGGCTAAGCTATGATGTATATCACGTCAGGCGTATGAAATTAATTTTCAAATTATATTTTCTATTCATGATGAGTTTAATAACCTAAAGAATATCTGATTTACAAATGGACATAAACTAAATCACAAAGGAATTTGCTTTAGAATCAATTTTTAAAATTCTAACACTCTCATTTGTGAACTCTTTACCTAAATAAATAATATTCACAAGTGAGGATATCCTAGGCATTTATACCAATGAGGCATCATTATGAAAAATGAATACTATTAAATGCAAAAATGCATAGCAATAATGAGAAATTTGGGATAGATTATCTGACTTGTATTTAAAATAGTGGAAAACAATGAATACATTTTTACCTTAAGAATTTGCTCATTGGGCATTGATGGTTACTTGTTTTATATAAAAGTATTTCATCAAATGATTGTCTACAGTTCTTAAAGTCACTCTATTATCACTCTCCTTTAATCTGGTAGTGTTTTGTACACATCATTACATTTTCTAATATTAAATGACTTTCAATTCAACTTAGATTTTCTGATATATTTTAAACATGTATCAAAAGTAGAAATTCAATAATAATTAATGCAATTTCTTTTTCATAAATGTGAAAATATTTGCAAATACTTTATATATTAGTCCATAAGGAAACAATAAAATAAATAATGGATACTACATAATAAGTCAAGATTGAAGCCGAGGAAGAGGTGGAGAAATTGGATGAGGATGTGGGATTTTATCTCTTTGACTACCAAAAGGAACAAATTCAGCTACTTTTATTCGCAAAACAAGGAATTAAAGGCTTGTTTGTTTTAAAAAATAAAATTAAAATAATATAACACATTATTAAAATACATATTGACAAAAATGGTATTGATTTAGAATGGTAAAACTTCATCAATATTAGAAAATTCAGTATAGATTTAGCATCCTTAATTCAAAAATCTGAAATTTGACATGCTCCAAAATCTGAAACTCTCTAAGTCATTGCCACGAATTCTTACAAAGTATTTGAAAAAATTTTATGTACTTGTAGATCTTAGCACCAAAGTATTTTACTAAAATACTTAGAGAAAACACCTTAATAAAAAAATGTGCAAAACCTATGTGAAGAAAACTTTAAAACATTGTTGAAAAAAAAAAAGAACTGTATTTTAGAAAATGGAAAGAAAGCTTGAACTGGAAATAATCTCATCAGCTGGAGAATGGATAAGTTAATGTGGCTTATGCATAGGGGAGGATGCTATGGAACAATAAAAACAGTGAGTACTGAAACATGCCACAGCGTGCTGGACCTTGAAAACTTGCTAAGTGTGGACTGGTAAATTCTTTCTTTAAAGGACCAGGTGGTAACTTCTATAAGCTTTGCAATCAATAAGATTTCTATTGCAACTACTCAGCTCTGAAATAGAGGAAAGTAGGCACAAATGCTATGGAAATTAATAGGTATGGTTGAAACTAACATAATTTTATTTATGAAAGTAGGAGTTAGGCAGGATTTGGCCTGTGGGCTGTAATTTGCTGACTTCTGTGTTAAGCGAAAAAATCCAGATGCAAAGGCCACTTTGGGTATGATTTCTTATATGAGGTGTTCAGAAAAAAATGAATCCAGAAACAGTACTTTACAGTGACAGGAATGCAGAGATCTTTTAAGGGGAATGAAAATGTTCTAAACTTGGACTTTGGTGATGGCTATATAACACTGTAAATTTGCTAAAAATCTTTAAGTTGTAAAGTTAAAATTTTATGGTGCAAATGATACCTTACAACATTATTAAAAAAAAAAAAAAGACCTATCCAAAGTGAATATGACAAAATATTTGCATTTGTTAAATACATGTAACAGATAAATAGGCGTAATATCATTTGGTACGTATTTGGTACAATCTCCTTATTATTAAAATATTTCAAAATTAAAATGTGAAAAGTTAATTATGTTAGGTTCTAAATCCTCATTTTGAACACAAGTGGAGTAAAACCCAGAGAAATTACGTTACTCATTGAGAATTAAATAGCCAGCTAATGTAGATTCAAGACTGAGATTCAAGCCTTATGTTCATTTCTTTCACAATGCCCCATGGCTTTATTCATATAGAAAGAAAAATTGTGGAAGGAACAAAGAAGATTCTGTTTTCTATTCTATATATCTTTTACTAATTTCCCTGTGTTGAACTGAGGAGTTCAGAGGGATAAATTTAAACATCAGATATGGAAATTATGTATTTTGGTGACATCTTTGGTATCTCATAAGTCTATATATTCCTTGCTAATCTAATAAAATATTGGAAAGACATTATAATAGCATCATGAATTTTTTTTGTTGTTATCTTCCTTGAAATACTTAGTGGTCATCTTCACATTAATTCCACGACCGAGATACACTCTGAGGATTAGTATATTTTATGAGACACGTGCAATTTTTAAGTACATAGAGATTATTATTTTTAGAAAATTTGTTAACTGGCTATGAATTGCAAATATGTTCTGTGTATACCTGTGATTCTTTTACCTTTTAACCACCATCATCACAATCCCTACCCACCCAAAAGAGAGGATTACTTTAATTCATCCCTATTTGCATATGTTTTTAAAATTTTAGAGTTATTTACATGTTGGAATATGCCAGAACACTAAAATAAAATTATGATAGACAGTTCAGTATTTATGGTGATTATTTATTATTATCATTATCTATTACATTCCATTTTATATGTTTGTCTTTGACATTTCTTTAAATTATGATTTCTTTCTGTATTGACTAATATATCTTGTGTCTTTACTTTGTTCTAGGATATTAAATGTATTTCTCATGCAGGATACCATGGGGTGTTAAGTTTAGCAATCTGTATCCCAAAAGTTTTATGTCAAAATTATTTTTTCTTAATTTTGTAAGACATTTGTTTGCAAAATTCCCATGTGTATATTGGTATTTATAAAAGAACGATGAAGTTTTAGCAAAAACATTAATTAGCAACTGTTTCTCTCACTGAGCATACTCAGAACTATCCAAAGGGAATGAGGTTTGGACACATTTGAGCAATTTCCCATTCCATATTTCTCATCCCTCTCTATTAGGAAGCAAAAACACAAAACAAAATGAAACAAAACAAAAACATTGAAGTGAAATATAAATAAATGTAAACTATGAGAATGTGTGCAGGTGGTCAAGAGGAAGGAAATATTTTAAATATTATAGAATAGACCCATGCATATTTAGTGCCAACTAAATATTCAATTAAATATTCAATATTCAACCCAAGCTGAGTTAATTGGGATAAAATGCTGCTATTTATAGGGAATATTCTGTTTTCTTTTTTTTTTTTTTTTGTAGAGACAGTGTCTCACTTTATCGCCCTTGGTGGACTACCATGGCATCACACAGCTCACACCAACCTCCAACTCCTGGGCTTAGGCGATTCTCTTGCTTCAGCCTCCTGAGTAGCTGGGACTACAGGCAGGGAATATTCTGTTTTCTATAGCTATTTATGTTATTTTATTAGGTTGGATTTGAAGTTATTACTGCAGGATATTAGGTCAGAGTGTACTACAAAGTCAGCCAAATTTTATCTAAGTTGTTTATTTTCACTCCTCTCTTTAAACTTTGTATGCACATGTGTATAAAATAGGCAACTGCATATGAGATTTCACATTGGTTGTAAAATGCTCATATTTACTAACAGCGCTTAGTAGCTTGGATAGCTGAATCTTTGTGAGTTAGCCCATTGTCCCAGCGATACTTTATTAAAGCTAAAGGGCATTCTTTTGATTCCTCTACTCAAAATGGGCACTGGGACTTTGGCTCATCTTTACAGAGTAAATAAGGTTTAAAATGTTGGGTCAGCTTAACTGGCATTGGCTTTTAGGGACAAGTTTGGAAAGAAAAAGAATAAACGCACATAAAAAAACTCTTGTATCCTGCTGAATTTTAATTATTTATAGGGAAGAGAAAATTGTCATGAATTTTGGACACTACATGAAATTATTTAATTAATGTGTTTGAAAAAGGGTGGTCTCTACAAACTTATAAATTGGAAAGATACTTTCCCCAAGCTAGGGAGTGTTTCCTCCTATGAGATGATTGATTCATGGGTGACAGGAGACAAACCTCAGGATATACTATGGGGAAGATGGCAGAGAACAGTCCGAGCCACAGAAATGCCAACAGTTTGTATCTCATAACATTTACCTCATTAACCATTTTGCATCCAAAAATGTAGTGCTCAATTTAATTACCTGTGTTTTTTTTTAAGACGGGTAATTAAGATTTGCTAACTTTTACAGAGCTCTTTACTAGATCAAAGGCACTATTTGTAGCTTTTTAAGTATAATAACTTATTTGATTCTACCAATGCCTCTAGGAGGTAGATACTAGTTACTCCAACTTTACAGACAGGGAAACAGGTATGAAGAAGGTGAACAACTCAGCCAAGGTCCCCCATCTTAAGACACTGAGACAGGATAAACATAGGCTTTCCCATTTAATTTTACCTTTAAAAAAATGTTGAGACTTTGTTAGAATAAGAAATCTTCCAAAGAAACACATCATTGGCTCTAACGGTAACATCCAAAAGGTCATCCCAATTATGTTTGTAATAATGTAGAATTTTTGGAAGAGGCATATACTCTCTCAGGCTCACATTTTCTTTTAAAAAGAATGGCACTCCTGTAGATACATAAGCTCTCATTTGTATTTCAAAAACGAAAGTTGAATCACTTTAGTCATCCCTGACATGACTGTAAAAGCCATTCATTTCTGGGCAAGCACCATCCACTAGATTGTCCTTTTCTCTCTACTCACCCACCCCCCAACACACACACACACACACACACACACACACACACACACACGCACGCACGCACTCTACTACAAGCTATTTCTCTCTGTCAAAGTGTATGATTATTTGTGTTAGATTTTCATGCACATTCATTTGCTTTGAAAAGAATCTCACTACACCCTGGATTAGAAGATCTTTACTCTGGAATTTGTCACCAAAGTGAAAGCCCATGAGGACAAAGAAAGGGACTTTCCTACTCAGGTCTGAAGGCTGCCCTGCTCCTGCCATCCACATCAGCAGGTCAGATAGTCAGCATGTACAAGTCCAGACTCTTTGACCTCCAGTTAATCAGGAAAGAAGCCTGGATAATGAGAGCAGATGAATGCAGATCTGGAGTTAAGCCAGCATGGACACTGAGATTCCCACTCTGGTCAACAAAACTATAAAACTGTTTCAAGGGTAGTGGGGTCAGTACTTACTGTTGATCTCTGTAGATCTCTGCTTCCAGCCCAAACTCATCAGATTATATAAACACCATTATTCATTATAAATTTGCCCAGCTCTTCCAAAACTCAGCTCTACAGTATTTGACTTGGTGACCTGTTCTTAAAGTGACTCTTGGGGGTTGACCTCATGCTTTGTGGACAGAACATCTTTTTCCTTTTATTTGTTAAACTTATCTCAGTCATTAACCTCTTCTATAACCCTCAGATCTCCCCTTTCCACTGCTGTGAGCATCAGAGACAAATAATTGACCTGTTGTCTAGAACTATTTTAATAGGAAACCCCATAATGACACCTTCTTAGAAGTAATTTCCCTAGTTGAGGACAAGCCCTCCTGACCAAAATCTTGCCTGAATGAACTGCTCATCCTAGGCCAATTCAAGCACCCCAAACTGCGCAAGTATGGGGAAAGTTATACTGTAATTTTCTATGTTGAGAGAAATAACCACACATTTGGGGATGTGGAGCATGTTCTTTGCTTTTAACTGAATTTTCTGACCAAATTTAAAGAAGAAGGATAATGTTTTCAAATCAAAGTTAAGCAAAGTCACCTTTGGTAGCTAAAATCTCTGGCTGAAGAGGATGCATCCAAGGAATAAAAATGTAATGTACTGGAGACTGAGCAGATAGTGTTAAGATAGTGTTACCAGGCTGCCGGCCATGGTAAGTAGTTTGAATTTTATTCTAAGTGCTTGGGAAAACTGCTGAAGATTTTAGAGCAGTGACATGATTTGATTTAAAGGATCACTTGGGTTACTGGTGGAGGATAGATAGCAAAGGGGTAATAAGGAAAAAGTGAGACAAGTTAGAAGAATAATTCAAAAATGCAGGCAAGACACAGTAATGGGTTGGCTAGTTTGATAGCAGTGAAAATGGAAGTGGCTAAATTCCGCACATATTTTGGAGACAGGGTTTCTAGGCCCAGCTGATGTATTAGTTGTACTACAGTAAAACAAGTGACTTATATCCCAGTGGAATTAGCCATTTAAAGGAAGACTCTTTAAACCTGAAATGCGTTAACTCAGATGAATGCGTTGCTAATGGTGCTATTCTATTTAGGGCCATATTAGGGCAGGTGCCTTTTATAAGCCCTCAAATAACACCCATAGGTAGATTCATAGGTAGACTCAGTAACTTGCTTGACCAAATCCAGCCTTTTCCTCCTCTGCCTGGCAAACAAAGGCTAATTATACTTACTAGATGACTACAATTTACTGAGAAATAAAGAACAGAAAGTCAAAAAAATGGCTCTCTACCCATATTACAAAAAATATGGGTAGAGAGAAATAAAAAAGAAGAAAACATGTAAGTAAATGTTTTTGTACACCAGGTTGATGCATCTTGAGGTGGGCCTCATAAGTCTTATTTTCCTCGACCACTGTGATATGCACACATCCAGGAACTGGATTTCTTTGGGAGGCAGCCTTCCCAGGAAAGAAGCAAATGCTGTTAACATCAGTTGACTTTCCTATCACTTTCAAAACAACCACAAACAATAGGAGATGCAGTAGCAACAGCAACAAAAATCCCCTGGCCTGACTCTCTCTTTTATTTTGCTCCCCTACTATGGCAGTGAACAAAAAGTACAAAACTCTCGTTAACTATTTGCAAATGATCAGCTATCCAGTGCAGCTGTTTGCTCACCAGAGTGCCATGCCAAGCACAGCTGCTCAGATGTGTCAGCCCAGTTGGGCTGCGCCACTTACCACCTACCCACAACTGCCCCCAAACTGCCTCAGGAAGAACAAGGCAGGCCAAATCCCAACCTGGCAGCAAGAACTGTGTTTTCTAATCCCGAAGAATCTCCATATTTCCACCTCCCCAGGCCTTTTTGGCCTGCATAGCGAGATTGGCTAAAAGACTGGCTAAAAGCTGTGTGACCAGCACCCTTAGCTTCTGGGGACGCTGCTAGTCTGAGGATGGAATGCCAAGAACTCTGGAGAGGTTTTTGGCCAGTTCCTGGGAAAGGCAGCTTCACTGCTTCCTGCGTCTTAAGGTCAATTTTTTTTTTTTTTTTTAAAGCAAGCAGCTTTGTGCTTTCACTTATTAATTTTTGCAAGCTTCAAAAGGTCAATGACCTGGCAAGCCGAGATTCACAAATAACAGGTGCAGAGACTCCACCGCCTGCCTCCATGGGACATCGCTCTGTCACTTTTATTTACTGAATCAATCCACCAGTGTCCAGCAGGAGAACAACAGCTAAATGGCCATTAATTGTGGGCTGATGTGCAGATGAAACAAATCTCCAAAGGGAATGTAAACCTTTGTTCCTTCACCTCCTCCTGCTCTTGCTATGGGATTTGCAGTAAATCATTCAGCAGCCTCATCTCCTTATAAATTTATCATTAGGGTCGTCCCAGGTGAGCTAGTGCTAACCTCTCTCTCTTTTTCTCTACTATTTCTCTCTTCCTCCTTCCTTTTTCTTCATTTCCCTCCCCCTCTTTTCTTTATTAAAAATCTTTTTCATCTTTCCTTTCACAGTTTTTCAAGTCTCTGTATTTCTCTCTCTCATGCATATATGTTGATCCCCAAATGTAATGGGCTTTTATCCAACTTGCATCACTGTCCCAGGGAGCATCATTTTCTGCCATGCCTTCATCTGTCTTTGCCCTTCTTCCACATATGTGTGTATGGATATGGCTCATGTTCCTATGGTGGGGGAAGAGAAAAATTTCTGTATAAAAAGAGAACTTCCCCTCTCCTTCTGTCCATCATTATTCTTCAGAAAAGCTCTTTAACTCCTCAGAGTCCAAAAGGAGCTTAATTAAAGTATAAAAGGGAATTTAAAAATAACCAATAGACAGAGAAGAAAAACAATGGATCTTAGCTCCGTTGACGTGAGTGTATGACTTTTTTTTTTATTATTATCTCTAGGAAAAGCACAGCACGGACAGCATTGGTGCAATTTGATTCAAGAGGCATTAGGGATTCTTTGTCCAGCCTCAAAATAAATCCCCAAAGAGATCTTCACATTGAGTGCAAAACTGTAATGGATTTCAGTAACATTTATATCTCTGAATTAAGCATGATTCCATGTGCCCTTTAAAAATAATGTATGTTTTTTGTTAATCTGTCATTGACACCTTAACATAAAGTTTTTTCTGTGATCACAGGAGGCTATGAAGAACAAGAGAGTAGTGGTAGAATGGATGAGGGTGGAGTGGTTATGAAAGTCCTCAAAGAAGACATTTCTTTAACACGGAAATGGTGGAGAAAATAAGGGAGGAAGGGCCAAAAAAGTAAACCTTCCATATTTCATGCCAGGGGTAAAAAATTGCTGGGGAGTGAGATCCAAAATAATTGGTCTCCAGAGTTGGGGAAGGGGTACAAATTATACTTGCTCAGTGACCACTGATATTAATTAAATCCAATTACAAATGGACAGAAGTCCATCCTCAGTGAGTTGTTCATGGCATATTTTTGTAGATGAGTGACATAGCACATGGCATGGGATACAGGAGGCAGCAAGACTGACTTGCAGAAGTGTGGCAAAATATTGATGGCTGGAAATATTCACAGATGGGATTTCCTGGTTATTCAGCATTCAAGGTAACTGAAGAATAAGTAGATTTAAAAAATTCATATTGAAATGTATATTTAATGTTTTTTCCCTGATAATGTTTACAAAATGTTTTGGAGGGGAAACATAATGTAGTTTTAAGAATCTAGCAGTCTCTAAGTCTAGACAGCCTGGGTTTATATCCTACCTCTTCTATGTATTAAGTTGTAGGATCCTGGATATTTTGAACTTTAATTAATTTATTCAATAAATACAAAAAGTATGTAATTTCTAGAAATATAGGCAGAAACAGAATTGACAATTATCCTGTTTCCCTGCAATTAGCAGCCTAAAGGTAAAATTCTGACTCTACAAAATGCCGAAAGGTACACGAGCCCACAAAATAACAATAATTGTGTTTTAAGGGGTGGGTAGTTAACAATATTTTTCCCCTCCGGTAGGTTGGTTAAAAGGGGTTACAGATGTGTTCAGAATTTTATTCTCTTCCCCTGAAGGTGACTGGGTTGGGTCATACTGGTTAGAGACACAGTGATATTTGCTCTCTCTATCAACAGTGCCCTCATTTTACTGTGGTGTCCTTTTTGTCACCATGAAATGAAAAAGTTTGGAAACAACAGAGTTAAGAAAAATTTTACTGTGAAACTGATTATTTTACTAAAAAATAAATGATGAATAAGATTTGGGAAGTTCAGGACAGGTCTTGAGAATGGGTTGTAAACAGGTAACGTATTTGCTCCTTACAGATTTTTTTTTTTCTGGGAGCAAAGGCATATTTATTAAAGACAAATGAATCTCAAGTGCAGAGGGTGTCGCTTTCAGAATTGTCAAAATGTGAATTTTTACATAAACAGACATTGACACATTGTCACATTATGACAATATTTCCACAATTGTAGAGCTGGAAGAAACTGTGATGAACACCACTGGAACTCTAGGTAGATGCCCTTGGGTCCTTTCAACTGTCTCTGTGCCCCTCTTTTGGTGTCTGTGTTTTTTCACTTTTAACAGCCACTCCTGTGCACCTGTGTCTCTCTTTGGAGGCCATTCTTTGAGCTGCTAAAGCCACTTTGCCCACTTAGCTGAGAGCTGGAAGTGCCTGGGCATATATCATCTATACCTATGAATTTCAAATAGTGTGCCATGAGAGGATCTTAGGTGTGCCAGAAAATTTTTAAAAGATCATTAATTATTTTCAAAAGAAGTTCAAAGCACAGGAACTACATTCTTTTTTTTTTTTTTTTTTTGCACTTTTTTTCTTGATCAACAAAATTTAAGTGTGCCATGGAA
>CAUYRH010117511.1:0-16607 GCA_963574655.1 Perodicticus potto | reverse complement strand
AAATTTCTTTACTTAGCTTCTTTTTGAAGGATCTATTCAACAGTGCTAAAGGAGTATTAAAATCTCCAACTGCTATGGAGCTGGATAAAATTAAGTTACTCATGTCTATTAGAGTTTTTCTTATAAATTGAGGTGCATTCTGGTTGGATGCATAAATATTAATAATTGAAATCTCATCATATTGAGTATTACCTTTAACAAATATGAAATGTCCATCTTTATCCTTCATTACTTTGGTTGGTTTAAAGCCTATTGTATCTGTGAATAAGATTGCAACACCTGCTTTTTTCTGTTTTCCATTTGCCTGGAATATAGATGACTATCCCTTCAGCTTGAGTCTAAATTTATCTTTTAAGGTAAGATGAGATTCTTGTATGCAGCAGATATCTGGCCTGAGTTTTTGTATCCAGTCAGCCAACCTGTGTCTCTTTAGATGACAATTTAAGCCATTCACATTAATTGAAAATAATGATAAATGTTTAGAAAATACAGTGGACATTTTTAATCCTTTTATCACTGTGGGAGTTGAAATTTGATAAAAAGTTTCTGGGTGAATTTACTTTTGTGGTGGAAGATTATGCTGGTTATTATGGAGGATATGTCTGAGAATATCCTGGAGAGCTGATTTAGTTATGGCAAATTTCTTCAGCATGTGGATGTCATTAAGGTATTTAATTTCTCCATCATAAATGAAACTCAATTTAGCTGGATACAAGATCCTGGGTTGAAAGTTCTTTTGTTTTAGGAGATTAAAAGTCGATGACCATTCTCTTCCTGCTTGAAAGGTTTGATCAGAGAGATCTGCAGTTATTCTGATATTCTTCCCCTTGTAGGTAATGGATTTCTTACGTCTGGCTGCTTTCAGAATTTTCTCCTTCATATTAACTTTAGTGAACTTAATTATGATGTGCCTAGGGGATGTCTTATTCGGGTTGAGTTGTGCCGGGGTTCTGAAACTGTCTGCTATCTGAATTTCAGAATCTCTTGGCATGTCTGGAAAGTTCTCTTTCGTAATCTCATCAAGAAGAGACTCTGTGCCTTGTGATGCCACTTCATTGTTTTCAGGTATCCCTATAATGCAGATATTGGTTTTCTTTGAGTTATCCCAGAGCTGTCTGAGAGAATGATCCATTTTTGCCTTCCATCTCTCTTCCTCTTTGGAAGTTCCCACTGGCTGTGGGCCAAAGTTTGAAAGCTTTGTCTTCCATGTCAGAAATTCTTTCTTCTGTTTGCTCCATTCTGTTACTGAGGGACTTTACTGTATTTCTCACATCTTTGAGGGCTGCAACTTCTTGTCTCAATGTGTCAAAACCTTTGGTCATTTTGTCTTTGAATTCATTGACCTCTTGAGACATCTTTTGGGTCATTTTTTGGATTACTGCTTGAAATTCTAGTTCCATCTTTTCCTCCATTCTGCTAATCTTATTTGCTCTCCAGACTCTCAATTCGATTTCTGACATCTCAGCCATTTGCTTATGCAAGGGATCTTGTGGTGTACCTACCTTTTTGTTCCGTGGGGGAGTTGATCTACTCTGATTATTCATATTGCCAGGTTTTTCTGTTGATTCTGCCTCATGATTATTTTTCACTGTTGCCTATGACTGTCCTCAGAGTTGGGGAGGTGTCTCTCCCAGATCAGACCCTTGCAGGATCACTCTGTTGTTGCTGTTTCTTTGTAGGGAACGGATCCTGTGTAACTCCTCTGGGACTGCCCCAGCCAGAGATTTCTGGCTGTGGGAATAGCTCTGGAGTGTGGAACGCCAAGGTCAAGCAGCAGGGTGTTGGATGGTGCATCCAGTGGCCTTTGCAAAGGGAGCCCATGCCTCTAGCAGTCTCTGGTTGGGAGGAGGGCTCCAGAGGGAGGGCACAGGTCATGCCCCTACTGAGTCCCTGGCCAGATGGTGGGACTGTTGCAGAACCAGAGAGGGTAGGGGAGGACGCAGGTTGTTTGGCTCCTAGAGTTCCTGGCACAGGCAGGCAGGCGGAGTCCCTGGCCACTGCTGGAGGTGGACCAAGGCAAGCGCCAATCAGGGCTGCACAGGAGTCCCGGTGGAGTTCCTGGCTGCTGCTGGCTGTGGGCTAAGGCAAGCGCCAATCAGGGTCTCATGGGAGTCCTGGTGGGTTCCTGGCCAAGGCAAGCACCAATCAGGGCCATGCTGGAGTTCCTGGCCGCTGCTGGCAGTGGGCCAAGGCCCAGTGGAGATCCTGGTCACTGCTGGCAGTGCCCAAGGCAGTGCCAATCAGGGCAGCACAGGAGTCCCTGCAGAGTTCCTGGCTGCTACGGGCAGCAGGCTGAGGCCTGTGGGGCATGGATCAGAGCCACAGAGTCCCTGCAGAGTCCTTGGCTGGCAGGTGGTGGGCTCAGAGGGAGTCGGAGTGGAGCCCCGCAGTTTGGGGTGGAGTCCTGACCGGGGGGCTGGTGGGGGCTTGGTGGGGCCCCAGAATCTCTTACCTGGCCTGCGGCCTGGTCTGCCAGACAGGAAGGGTGGTCGCTGCTCAAGTCCTCCCCCCTCAGTTGGAGCAGAGGTCAGGTTTCTGGTGTGTCAGGTAAGGGGGGAAGAGTGTCCTGGAAGTTCAGAATGGCGAAAACTGTAGTTCAGTTTTTTTGCCTGAAGCTTGGTTTTTTGGAGTGGCAGCTTGCGTCAGCAGAGGTGACCTGCAGTTATCAGTTCTCTCTCTATGCTGGGCTCCCAGTCTTCAGCTCAATTGGGCTATCTTAAAACCTTTTCATTGAATTTTTTCTGACATTTATATTTCAATTTCCAAGATTTTTTCCTGTTTTATAACTTCATATTTGTGAATGCTCTGTCTACTGTGAAGATACTCTTAAAAGAAACCTAGATGGTATTAATTACATCAGTTGTTTCTTTTTTGTAGATGGAGTAAACACACATACCAATGTAAACTTTTCTTTAAAGAGCTAAAATGGGCTCAGCTCCTGTAGCACAGTGGCTAGGGAGCTGGCCACATACACCATGGCTGGCAGGTTAGGACTACGCCCACGCCTGCTAAACAACAATGACAACTACAACCAAAAAATAGCCGGGCATTGTGGCAGGTGCCTGTAGTCCCAGCTACTTGGGAGGCTGAGGCAAGAGAATCGCTTAAGCCCGAGAGTCTGAGGTTACTGTGAGCTGTGACACCCCAGCACTCTACCAAGGGCGACATAGTGGGACTCTGTATCAAAAAAAAATAAAATAAAAATAAAATAAAGAGCTAAAATACAGTGAAGAAGTCAATCTATTATAACATTGTTTAAGTCTTGGCCAGGTGGCTCATGCCTATAATCCTAGCACTCTCGGAAGACAAGGTGGGAGAATCGCTTGAGCTTGGAAATTCCAGACCAGCCTAAGCAAGAGTGAGACCCCATTTCTACTAAAAATAGAAAAATGAGTTAGGCATTGTGGCACATGTTTATATTCCCAGCTACTCGGGAGGCTGAGGCAGGAGGATTGCCTGAACCCAGGAGTTTGAGCTTGCTGTGAGCTAGGCTGATGCTATGGCACTTTAGTCTAGGCAACAGAGGGAGACTCTCTCAAAATGAACAAACAATAACAAAAAAGGCCAAAAAAAAAAGTCTTAAAATATAGTTACAAAACACATTTAAAGACACTAAAGTATATTTTCAAAAACTTGGAAGAGAAACTGATCACACAAAATAGGAAAAAAGTTCATTCAAAAAGTTGATAAAACTCTAATATACTATTAATTTTTTTCACTGAAACTTGGAAAGGTTTTTTTATTTCTTTGCTTATTTTTTATTTTTATTTCTTTGCTTTTTTGTTGTTGTTGAGACAGAGTCCCACTTTATGCCCTGAGCAGAGTGCAGTGGTGTCATAGCTCACTGCAACCTCAGACTCGAACTGTGGGCATCCTGCTGCCTCAGCCTCTGGAAGCTGCTGGGGTTACAGGTGCTCGCAGTGGCACCTAGCTGGGTTTTTCCATTTTTTTAGGAGTCAGGGTCTCACTCTCAGGCAAGTCTAGAGCTCCTGAGCTCAAGCAATTCTCCCTCCTCAGCCTCCCACAGTGCTGGGATTACAGGCGTGAGCCACAGTGCCCTGCTGGAAAGATGTTTTTAAAAGTTTCAATAAAATGAATGAGAAATTAGAGTTCCTCTTTTTTTTGTGTTTGTTTTTTGTTTTTTTTTTAGAGAGACAGAGTCTCACTTTATTGCCCTCGGTAGAGTTCTGTGGTGTGAGAGCTCACAGCAACCTCCAACTCCTGGGCTTAGGTGATTCTCTTGCCTCAGCCTACTCAGGGACTTGTACAGGTGCCGCCCAACACCCAGCTATTTTTTGTTGCAGTTTGGCGAGGCAGAGTTTGGACCCACCACCCTTGGTATATGGGGCTGATGCCCTACCCACTAGCCACAGGTGCCACCTGAGTTCCTCTTTTTTTTGAGACAGAGTCCTACTCTGTTACCTGAGTAGAATGCCATGGTATCATAGCTCACAGCAACCTCAAATTCTTAGGCTCAAGAGATCCTCTTACTCAGCTTCCCGAGTAGCTGGGACCACAGGCACCTAACACAAGGCCTGGCTAGTTTTTCTATTTTTAGTAGAGACAGGGTCTCACTTTCACTCAGGCTGGTCTTGAACTCCTGAGCTCAGGTAATCCACCTACCTGGTCCTCCCAGAGTGCTAGGATTAGAGGTGTGAGCCACCACATGTGGCCAAAATTAGAGTTCTTATTTGGATATACATGCAACTTCAAACACAGAATGACTGTGGTATAATAAAAAACACATATTTGGTCTTTGTCCTTAGTTTCTGACACAGAGCTGCTAAAACACTTGGAATTTCCTCAGTGATGGGAGTATCTTTTGTCATTCATTAGGAGACCCTTGGGACCAGACCTGAGTTTATGTTAATGTGGTGACCCCTAGGGTGGGGCCCCTAAATAGCTTCAGGATGGGAGCTGATCACCAGAAAGACCAAAAACATGATTAGAGGGTGTAAAAGTTTTAGTCTGATCCTCTGACCTTTTTACCTCCAGGAAAATCAAGGGGGCTGGACACTGAGTTATAAAAACTCTGGAACAATGAGAAGTAGAGAGCTTCTAAGTTGGTGGACAAACATATCCATGTGTGGAAAGGGTAGTGTATCCTGACTCCACAGGACAGAAGCTCTTGTGCTTGGGACCCTTCCCAACCTTGTAATTTGTATCTCTTCATCTGACTGTTTATCTGTATCCTTTATAACATGCAAAACTGTAATAGTAAGTATAGCATTTTCCTGAGTTCTATGAGTTACTATGGGGAATTATTGAATGCAAGGAGGACATCATGAGAACCTCTGAATTTAAAGTTGGCTACACAGGCTCAGGACCCATAGCTCAGTGGGTAGAGCGCTGGCCACATACACTGGGGCTGTCAGGTTTGAACCTGGCCCAGGCCTGCTGAACAATGACAACAATAATAACAACAACAAATAGCCAGGCATTGTGGCAGGCACCTGTAGTCCCAGCTACTTGGGAGGCTGAGGCAAGAGAATCGCTTAAGCCCAAGAGTTTGAGGTTACTGTGAGCTGTGATGCTATGGCACTCTACTGAGGGTGACACGGTGAGACTGTGTCTTAAAAATAAATAAATAAATAAATAAATAAATATATAAATGAAGTTGGATAGGCATAAGTGTAGGTCTCCTGGGTACCCTATTTGCAGATATCACCTGACTTGGGGGCAGCCTCAAGAGACTGTGAAGTTACTGCTAATTCTGAGACTTCATGTCAGGACTGAGTTGTTGGATTTCCAGTTGGTGTCAGAGAACTGGAGAATTGTTCTGGAAAAATGGTGTACATTTGGTGTTAGAAGACAACAAACCCAGATTTATTTGCTATTTGTGGTAATGTACCCTACAAAAAAAATTTTGGCAAATTCCATTTTATACAACTTTCATCAAAAAAGCAAAGAGTTGCTTAATTATTGTGTATACTCCAGACATGAGAGAGATTCTAGTTCAAGTAGCTATTGATGAATATTAAATCCTCCCTTTATACACATCTCCAGTTTTACACATCTGATAACTGGAAGACTTTTCTACAGACTAACTGTAGCCTCCATGATTGTCAACCTTTGTTTCTCCTTATTGTGCTAGGCACTATAGGATACATTCATATTGAATATTGATGAATATTGATGGCTCTGTACTATCACAGTAATGATTCTGTTGGTATAGTGGGCAGTAAGAATACTCATAGAATGGCTAGCAGTAATTATATGTGAAAGTAATTGTGAACAACCTATATACACAAGTATTTCCATCTGTTTTCTATTGCTCTAACAGAATACTACAAATTGGGCAATTTCTAAAGGAAAGAATTTATTTGGTTCTGGAGGCTGGGAAGTCCAAAGGCATGGCATTGATCTCTGCTTGGCAGCTGGTAAAGGGCTTCATACTATGTCACTATAAAAGGTAGAAGAGTGGGGTGGTGCCTATGGCTCAAGGAGTAGGGCGCCAGCCCCATATACCAGAGGTGGTGGCTTCAAATCCAGCCCTGGGCAAAAAAAAAAAAAGGTAGAAGAGTGAACAAGCAAGAGGTGCCAAATTCATTTTTTTAAAAATCATATTTTATTTATTTGCTTATTTTTTGAGACAGAGCCTCAAGCTGTCATCCTGGGTAGAGTGCTGTAGCATCACAGCTCACAGCAACCTCCAACTCCTGGGCTTAAGCGATTCTCTTGCCTCAGCCTCCCAAGTAGCTGGGACTACAGATGCCTGCCACAACGCCCAGCTATGTTTTGGTTGTAGTTATCATTGTTGTTTGGCAGGCCCAAGCTGGATTCGAACCTGCCAGCTCTGGTGTATGTAGTTGGCGCTTTAGCCGCTTGAGCTACAGGCACTGAGCCCCAAATTCATTTTTATGACAAGCCTTGCCTACTCTTGAAATAACTAACTTACTCACATGATAACTACATTAGTCTATTTATGAGGGTGGAGTCTTTATGACTTAATCATCTTTTCATGGTCTTACCTCTGAATACTATAATCATACAATTAAATTTCAATATGAGTTTTAGAGGGACATTCAAAGCATGGCAATATTCAATTAAACCCAAACTAAAGGTATTCTCAACTCAACATTTCCTTAGCCGGGTCCCAGAAATGTCTGTATCCATTTCACTGTCACCCTACATAAGGAGTAGTTGTAGTGAAAAGAAAAAGTAGTCTTAATTGATTGTGATAAGACAGTTTTACCTTTGCAAACTTTCAAAAACGTATGACCATGCAAGCACACTGCTACAGCTCTCCTAATCTAGGGAGGGACCTGTTGAGTGAGGGACAAGGGTAAAGCTCCAACTTCATGATCTTCACAGTAATTCAGAAAAGAGGTGTTAGTGTCAGAATGCTCTGATACCAAGGCCAGCTCTAGCACTTAATAACTGCAGGGCCTTTGATAAATTACTATAAAATGGAGGGTAATGGATTGTGTCTTCAGTTTTTAGACTCTGCCGGGTTGGGTGGGATTTTGGGGCTCTCAGGAATCCTTTGGGGGCAGGTCTCACAATGTCCCCCGACTCCAGTTCCTATGGGGCGTGGGAGTCCCTCAGCCTGTCCTGGCAGGTGGAATTGGGAAGGCATGCTTTAGGCCCCTGCTAAGACCTTCTCACGACCTCATAATGGCAGCCTCCTGGCCACTGAGACCTCAGTCTGGCTGCCTTGCCAGTCACCAAACCTATGTCAAATCCACTCCAACCAGCATTTGAATCTGGTTGCTGTATACTATTTGAGTCTGCCCACTCTTCCAAGCTTTCCACTCAACATGTGGCTTCCCCCAGTTACTGAGTTTACTGAAAACTCTGGAAAGGCTTCCTCCCCTCTCAGACCTCTGTGTGTGTGGGGTGGCCAGCTGATCCTAGCTGGTTGTAATCACTTGCCTAATTCATCAGATTTCCACCGCTCTGGATCAAATGCCGTATCCAGCTCCCCACCTTCACACTGCTACCTGAGCTATGACTCTGGCTTGAAAAATTCATTTAGCATTTCTTACAAGACAGATTTAGAGAAGGCGTGAGCTGCTGATGGCAGAACATGAGGGAAGGGGTCTAGATCACTGTCCTCCCAGAGCTGTGTCACCCCTCCCAGGACCCTTGGATTAAATGGGGACACACTAGACCCACAGAAAATCCTAAGACATAAATGACCCTCCCCATTTTAGTCAATTTCTCTCCAGTTCTTATATTTGACTTCGATGTATGTTGGTTAGCACCTTTGGGGAGACCCTACATTCCTGTGGTCCTCTGTCTGGGCACTGACCAAACACAAGGAGAGAGAGAGAGAGAGAGAGCCTCACAGGAGGCCAGTCCCTGACCCTTTATATATGAGACCAGGCTTTCCTGTAGTAAAACAAAACATGAAATCAGATAATAGGCCTCCCCAGGGTGTGGCCACCATGCTGTCCTGTCAGGATCATGTGCAGACACATGGCTATGGCATGGCCCAGCTGTGACCCACTAGCTATGCCATAGGGCAAGGTGGGGTCTGGAGTATCCCCAGCTCCTGGCTACTGTGAGCTCTTTCCACCTCCCACAAGGCACTGTGTAAGTAATATCACTTTTGGTGGCAAAGGAACATGAGGGACAGTTTCCTAGAACATGCATGGGTGGCCTTTCCTCCCCCACCCCAACTGATGCTGTGCCCTGGTGCTGGGCACTTGTTTACATTGGTAACAGAAGAATCCACAGGGCTCCTGAGGTCAGTTGTGGCCCACAGGCCACTGGCAAGCAGAGGCAGAGCTGTGGAGCCCTTCAGAGCCATGGAGGGCCTGCTGCCCATACCTGAAAATGTCTCCACAGCAGGTTCTGGGCCAGCTGTGGGCTCTTCTGATGGTGACATCCAAACAACTGGGGCAAGTGTTGGGAGCCCTGGAGTTCTCTTAGCAGGTCCTCCCGTGCACTACTGCCCTTTATAGTGAGGAGAGGCAGGTCAAGAAGATAAGGGGAAGAGTTGCCTAAAAGAGGTTCAGCCTGGAGCAAGGGACACCCTAAGGCCCCAGTCAAGACTGAGCTGACACTGGCCTCTCGTCGCCCATGATGTGGGCCCCTCTTCTAAGGCTCCAAACCCTCTGCTTGGCAACTCTTCTCAATGGAACGAGGACATCGTCCTTACAGGACATGGCTGGCTTGCTTAAAGAGAGAGGGAAAAGCCAGCCTGTTGAACTTCCCCAGGTGACAGGACATCTCACTCACTTCATAGCACGACAGAGATCTTCAGAGGAAGACCATGGCAGGTTTGGCTGATACCCGTGACCTTCATCAGGCAGGAATAACCAGGCCGAGAGTGGTCAAGTGAGGCAATGGTTATCCCTGGCCCATACCCTGCTCAACCTTCTGCAGTGGCCCAGCCTAATGAGTGACCACCGGAGGATGGGGATGTGAAGGCAGAGGGAGAAGGGGAAGCAGGAAATGTTAATCGCCCAGAGTGCCAGGCAGAAGACTCTCTGAATGCTTTTGATGATGGAGGTGACTTAACTCTATGCCTGGAACATCCTGAAGAGATGTTTGGAGAAACCAGACAACTGTGTAAATAAACTCAAAGGAGGGAAGAACTGGTAGAGCAAATTGCAGCCTTGCAGGCCCAGGTGGCATCTCTGTGGGGACGCAATGCCCGGCTGGGCAGGGAGACCCAGGATCTGGAGCTGAGGCTGCAGATGCGCTGTGCTTCGGAGCAACAGCATGTGATGGGAGCTGGGAGGAAGTTCACGGGGGAGGAAGCCACTGCTTGGACACAGAGAAGAGACTCCCCACCGTGTCAGCGACGGTAAACTATGCTCTGCACAAAAGGGACATGTACAAGAAGATGGCTGAGGACCTGGCCCAGGAATTGGAGAGAGCCACTTCCATTTATCAGAGGGACATCCTCTTCCACAAGCAATGAATTTCCAAAATTCCAAAATATCTCCTTGTGGTAGTGGGTATTTGCTTGATTTAACACAATGAAAAGTGAAACAGAGAAGTATCTTGCCCTAAGTCACACAATCAGGACATAGACAAATCACTTTGATTCCGAAGCCTGGGTCTTCAACTATATCACACTACCTACCTTCTGTTTAAGAACAATTTCTACACACAACACTGATAAACAATAAAGTTTCCCATTTTTCTTGTTCCCACTTGTGACCGTATATGCAGATGCAGGTGCATATATCATTGGGTTTACTTTTATCATTTCCATGATGGACAAACATGTACTTTCATCCAATTTTGAACCCAGTAATATGTAGCATTTATGTTGAGAGAGTGTTGCACTCCTTCACAGGCAGCCACGCACATCACCACAGAAGTGTGACCACAGAAGCAAAATTTGGAGAGCTCATATTTACATTGCCTTCAAAGGGGGCATGGCAGAGTCATAACTGAGTCACAATGTGCATGTCTTAAAGTCCAGTTGTGCAAATTATAGGGCAAAAATGCTGTTGCTGAAAATATATGTCACTACGTGTTCTCTAATACTTAATAACCTAAACCAAAAAGGGGAAGCTAAACTGACAGGAATTTAAAATTAAAGAGGAAGAATAGCAGCGATTGAAAAATCATGACAAACTCAAGGATTGATGCTCTGATGACAGAGTGTCTGTCCCCCAACATAACGACGTTCTAGCTCATTCTAGCTCTCCGTGTGAAGAAAGGAACAGTAGGAGGCAAGTTGGGGTTGCCGAGATTGGCTTGGCAGCCAGGCTTCTTAGTGGAATACTGAAAATTTATAATCTTTAATAAACTCTTGTAACAGTTTAATTTTTGTTTATAAATATCACATTTTATAATAGACAATTCATTTAGTAGATTACTAGTGAGAATGAAAGTTTATAAAATTCTGAATTCAGGGATCCATTTGCGGTCCATCAGTAAGACTCAGGCCCATAAGTAGATGCCAGATCATTAAACAAATGTTTTTTTAGAGATGGGGGTCTCAATATGTTGCTCAGGCTGGATTCCAACTCCCAAGCTCAAAGGATACTATCACTTCAACCTCCAGGTGTGACTATAGGGCATACACCAGTATACTTGGCTTCAGGTCAATTTTAAAGAATCCCTTAGCAGAGAGAAAAGCATGAAGCATTAAGGTCAGAAAACACTGATCTTAGATATCCTCTTCCAGGTATGAGAACTTGAGCAAGAGTCTCAGCTGCTGCAGGCTTTCGGGTCTGTGAGTTACTGAGAGGTGTGCTGGACCTGGCTGATACCAGGGTTGGAGAGCCAGTTGCTAATTTTCCCGGAATTTTCATACCAGTTGTTAAACCACTGACTGACACCAACTGTTGTGGGAATATTTGCCTGTGAAAACTGACAAACACTACACATCTGAGATTTTTTTTCCCCTTAGAGATCAGGTTTACCAGCACACCACTGTTTTATTCTTTACTCCTCTTCAAAGTATCACCAAATCTTGTAAAAAGGGGATAATAATTCCCCCAAAAGGATTCAATTGCTTTGGTCTCCACTGGGCATAATCACAAAGGCTACAGGCAGCCTTTGGACCGAGGCACAATCAGAACACGCTTCTGAAATACAACATCAGAGATGAATTTCACAGCTTCGAGTGAAGGAAGCCAGAAATAAAGTAATACATAGTGTATGATTCTATTTACATGAAATTTAAGAACTGATGAAATTTCAGAAACGGCCAAGAGAATGCTTATCCCGGTGGAGAAAGGGGTGTGACTGAGAAGGGGCATGAAGAAAACACTAGTGTGCTCGAGAGGTCCCCTACTGCAGTGGTCCCCGACCTTTGGGCACCCAGGACCAGTTCCATGGAAGACAATTTTTCCATTGGGGAGGAGGGACGTGGAGCTAAAGTGGTGATGCTGTGTGGCCTATTCCTAACAGGCCACTGACTAGTACTGGTCTGAGGCCTGGGGTTGGGACTGCAGTCCTATTGTGATCTGGGTGGTGGTTACACAAATGCACACAGATGCAAAAAGTCACCATTCTATGGCGGGTTCAAACCCGGCCTCAGCTGAACTGCAAAAACAAAAAAAAAATAGCCGGGTGTTGCGGCGGGCACCTGTAGTCCCAGCTACTCGGGAGGCTGAGGCAAGAGAATTGCCTAAGCCCAGGAGTTGGAGGTTGCTGAGAGCTGTGTGATGCCATGACACTCTCTCAAGGGTGATAAAGTGAGACTCTGTCTCTACAAAAAAAAAAAAAAGTCACCATTCTATACACTTAAGATTGAACCTTTTTTTTTTTTTAAAGACACAGTGTCACTCTGTTGCCCTGGGTAGAGTGCCATGATGCCATAACTCACAGCAACCTCCAAGTCTTGGGCTTAAGCCATCCTTTTGTCACAGCCTCCTGAGTAGCTAGGACTACAGATACCAGCTACAATATTGGCTAATTGGTCTATTTTTAGTAGAGATAGAGTCTTGCTCTTGTTCAGGCTGGTCTTGAAGTCCTGAGCTCAAGAAATGTACTGTCTCAGTCTCCTAGAGTGCAACGGAACCTTACTTTTTTAGCTCAATAAAGAAAGTTTAGTAGGGGTCGGGTGTGGTGGCTCACACTGGGAGACCGAGGAGAGAGAATTTCTTGAGTTCAGGAATTCAAGACCAGTCTGAGCAAGAATAAGACCCCATCTCTACAAAAAATTGAAAAAGAATTAGTGGGGCATGGTGGCATGCACCACGCTATTCCACAGGTTGAGGTTGGAGGATCACTTGAGCCCAAGAATTTAAGATTGCTGTGAGCTATGACGCCATGACACTCAACCCTGGCCAACAGAGTGAGACTTCAAATAAAAAAAAAAAAAAAAAAAAAAAACCCAAACCCCCAATACCCAAAACAAAATAGACAAATACCTTTGTCTTTATGGATCTCAAAGATCTTTGTTTTCATGGAACAATTTTTTGTTTTTTTTTTCAGAGTTCATGTCTTCCCGTGTTCCCCTAGAGTGCAGTGGCTATTCAGATTCACAGGCATAATCAGCATAGCACACTGTAGCCCCGAACTCCTGTGATCCTCCAGGTCTCAAGTGATCCTCCAGTCTCAGGCTCCTGAGGACCTGTGACTCCAGGCCCTCGCCACCATGCCTGGCTTCACAGGGCTCACGTGCCCAGATCTCCCTCCTCTCCTTCCTCTTGAATAGTCACCGCCCACCCCTTCTCGCCTAGTTTACTGTTGGCTCTGTCTCCTCTTGGTCCTGCCTGTCATTCTCCATACAGTAGCTAGAATGATTATAAATGCAAACAAGAACCAGTTGCCTTCTGCCTAAACCAGACCAGAAGTTGTCCTTAAACATCCTCAGTTGCCTTGTTGTTGTTGTTGAAACAGAGTCTCACCCTATTCCCTGAGCAGAGGGCAGTGGTGTCATAGCTCACTGCAACCTCAGACCTGGGCTGTGGGAATCCTTCTGCCTCAGCCTCCTAAAGCCACTGGGGTTATAGGCACTCATCTCAGTGCCCGTCCGGGTTTTTCATTTTTATTGAGTTCAGGTCTCACTCACTCCTGAGCTCAAGCACTCCTCCTGCCTCAGCCAACCACAGGGCTGGGATTACAGGCATGAGCCACCACACCTAGCTTACATCCTCCATTGTCAGGTATAGTAGTACCCGCACAGCTGGTAAAACCCGGGTTCAGATTCCAATTTGTTTGCATGACTTTGAGGGAAATTTTTATTATTTTTTGTTTTTATTTTTATTTTTTTGAGACAGAGTCTCACTATGTTGCCCTGGGTAGAGTGCATCACAGCTTACAGCAACCTCCAGCTCTTGGGCTTAAGCGATTCTCTTGCCTCAGCCTCCCAAGTAGCTGGGACTACAGGAGCCCAGCACAACGCCTGGCTATTTTTTGGTTGCAGTTGTCATTATTGTTTAGCAGGTCTGGGCTGAACTTGAACCCGCCAGCTTTGGTGTATGTGGCTGGCACCCTACTCACTGAGCTACCGGTACTGAGTCAAGGCAAATTTTTAAGCCTTACTTTCCTATCTATAAAACAGGAATATTAATAATAGTACCAATCTCATGTCATTGTTATGGGATTAAAATTGTTACTTCATGCCACACAGTAAGAATAGTGTCTGACCCTTGATATATACGCAAAAAGTGCTGGTTTTCTGTCCTTTAGGATTGCTGTAATGTTTAAGTGAGTTAAAACATGCAAGGGGCTTAGGACAGTGACTGTCCTTGGTCAATGTTCTGTAATGTCAGTTGTCAGTTGTCGCACCTCTCTAACTTGCTTTGGGAATCCTTTTCCACCCAAACCTGACTGGGAGCCCTGCTGGGCTGGCTGCAGCTTTCTCTCTTGCACCTCCAAGCCTTATTGGAGGGCCCCCCTTTCTACCTTTTCTTTCCCTCCTGGCGGGCTCCTAGCAATCCTTCGAGTCTGGCCTAGGCACTCATCCTTGGAGCCCGTGGGTTGGGCTGATTGCTCCTCTGCTCTCCCCCTTAGAACCTGAGCTTACTTCTAACACAGCACTTTTCTTGCTTCTGGTCACTGTCTATTTAAAATGTACTGAGAAGCACGCACGGCCTACAGACATACAAAAAATGCTCATTATCCTTAATCATCAGAGAAATGCAAATCAAAACTACTTTGAGATATCATCTAACTCCAGTAAAATTAGCCCACATCACAAAATCCCAAAACCAGAGATTTTGGCGTGGTTGTGGAGAAAAGGGAACACTTCCTTTTTTTTTTTTTTTTTTTTTTTTTTTGAGACAGAGCCTCAAGCTGTCATCCTGGATAGAGTGCCGTGGTATTACAGCTCACAGCAACCTCCACTTCCTGAGCTCAAGCGAGTCTCTTGCTTCCGCCTCCCAAGTAGCTGGGACTGCAGGCGCCCGCCACAACGCCCAGCCATTTTTTGGTTGTAGCCGTCATTGTTGTTTGGTGGGCTTGGGCTGGATTCAAACCCGCCAGCTCAGGTGCACATGGCTGGCACCTTAGCCCATTGAGCCACAGGCGCCAAGTCTTCTTTTTTTTTTGCAGTTTTTTGGCTGGGTTTGGGTTTGAACCTGCTACCTTCGACATATGGGGCTGGCGCCATACTCCTTGAGCCACAGGTGCCATCCGAAAAGGGAACACTTCTACACTGCTGGTGGGAATGCAAACTAATGAGTTCCTTTTGGAAAAATGTTTGGAGAACACTTAGAGATCTAAAAATAGACCTGCCATTCAATCCTATAATTCTGTCACTAGGTATATATCCAGAAGACCAAAAATCACATTATAACAAAGATATTTGTACCAGAATGTTTATTGTAGCCCCATTCATAATTGGTAAGTCATTGAAGAAGCCCACGTGTCCATCGACCCACGAATGGATTAATAAATTGTGGTATAAGTACACCATGGAATATTATGCAGCCTTAAAGAAAGAGGGAGACTTTACCTCTTTCATGTTTACATGGATGGAGCTGGAACATATTCTTCTTAGCAAATTATCTCAAGAATGGAAGAAAAAGTATCCAATGTATTCAGCCCTACTTTGAAGCTAATCTATAGCTTTCATATGAAGGCTATAACCTAAATATAACACAAGAATATGGGGAAAGGGGAAAAGGAGGGGAAGAGAGGGGAGAGTATGGGTGGATGGAAGGTAATTGGTGGGACCACACCTACGGTGCATCTTAGAAGGGTGCAGGTGAAACTTACTAAATGCAGAATATAAATGTGTTAACACAATAACTAAGAAAATGCCATGAAGGCTATGTTTACCAGTTTGATGAAAATATTTCAGATTGTATATGAAACCAGCACATTGTACCCCATGATGCATTAATGTACCCATCTATGATTTAATAAAATAAATAAATATTCTATTTCAACTCATTGCCAGTGGGTTCATTCTGTCCTTCTTTTCTATATGTATATATATATATATATATATATACACACAATTTTCTATATATACATATATAAAAGAAAGACAGAATGAACCCACTGGCATTGAGTTGAAATTGGAGAATCAATGTGAACTTATTGTCATACACACACACACACATGTACGTATGTATATAAGGAGATAGAGAAAAATAGGTATTTGGGTGCATCTTTATGCATATATATGTCTATATGTATACATGTACTGTATATACATACATGCACACACATCTATTTCTTGTTGTTGTTTTTTTTCAGTTTTATCAATCTATATATTTATGCCAGCCCCACATAGGATTGATTACTGTAGCTTTGTAGTAAGTTTTGAAATCACAAAGCATGATTCCTCCAACATTATTTTCCAAAATAATTTTGGCAGTTTTGTATCATTTTCTTTTTTTTTTAATTTTTTTTCATTTTTATTAAATCATAATTGTGTACATTGGTGCAATCATGGAGCAAAATGTGCTGACTTCATATACAATCTGAAATATTTTCGATGAACTATTTAACATAGCCTTCATGGCCTCTTAATCACTATATGAAGACATTTAGATTCTGCATTTAGTAATTTTCACTTGTACCCTTCTAAGATGCACCATAAGTGTGATCCCAGCAATCACCCTGCCTCCAGCCATCCTCCCCCCCACCCCTCCCTTGCCCCTGTCCCCATTTCTTGTGCTATAACTGGGTTTTAGCCTTCATATGAAAGCTATAGATTAGCTTCATAGTAGGGCTGAGTACATTGGATACTTTTTCTTCCATTCTTGAGATACTTTGCTAAGAAGAATATGTTC